>QWDQ01000109.1:0-12282 GCA_003868215.1 Pseudophaeomoniella oleicola | reverse complement strand
GGGGGGGGGGGGGGGGGGGGGCGGGGGGGGGGGGGGGGGGGGGGGGGGGGGGGGGGGGGGGGGGGGGGGGGGGGGGGCGTTCTCTAGATCAGATACATAGAAGTGGCAGAGGAAGGGAAGAGCCCATGACCGATTCGAATTGATATTATAATACAAGATGAAAGTATCTTTTTCTAGTTCGAGAAGACGAACGGGGTAGGTAGGTAGTAGTGTCGGCAGGCGGTAGGATGGGATTGTATTAGATTCTGATTGATTGATTGATTGGTTTGTTTGTGTTCGTTCGTTTGTGTCTAGTTTTCAATGCAAAATAAATAAAAAGAGAAAAATCGATGTTTGTTATCCCATTCCTAGTTGTACCAAAGACAAGACGAAAAACAAAGCAAAAACACCGCATTGACGAGAGGGTAGAGACAATTGACATCTTAAACACAAAATACGGGGGGAGGGAGGGGACCGATCGATCGTACTGCTTGCATCCTTGCATCCTTGCCTGTTCTCTTCTCTTTTTTCCCTCTTCGTTCATCATGTAGACCAAGGTGAGAGTGGATGCAAGTATGACCACCCATATTGAAAGAGACCGGGGGCCGCTGTTGATTAGATCGTGGAGGTGGAATTCAAATGATTGATCCAAAAATGGGTTTCCGGGAAGAAGAAAGATGATTGATCTTAACCATGATGAACGACCCGAGCTGATATCCGCATGCATAAACAACAACATCCGTGATTCCTTCTGTGAAAAGACGCCTCAAAATACTTCTGGTATCGAGTAAAGAAAATGAAAATTAGATGCTCATGTGGCTTCCGATACACTGCTTGTTCGTCGAAGCTACAGCTTGGATGTCACCGCACATGACACCATTTCCGTTCTTTCCTCCTGTTCATCAAGTAGATCCATGGTGACTGGTTTTCTTTAAATCTGCTGGCGTTGCGTTCAAGCAGTGCTTTCCATGACCTGCTTCTCGGACAACGGCTTCTGTTTGGGGACAGCATCTTGATTGGCCATACGGCGACCCAAGGCCCTTTCGACTTTGGCGCCTAGGGCAAGTTTTGACATGTCATCTGTCTTTTCTGCGCTCGGCACGAATCTCTGCTGTTGGAGGGGTTTGTTTTCAAGACGCTCAAGACCATCAGTTAATTCTTTGATTTCGGCCATGGTGGTATTGTCGTTTGAGGTGCAGGTTCGTTCGGAGTAGGCTAGCGAAGGGGAGTTGGAATAGGTAGAGAATCTTTGTGATGTGCGTTTAGAGGCGAGCTATGTGATGAAACGAGGTCAGTCAAGGACAACTTTGTCAGGAGGGTGCGACGCAGGACTATGTAGGCTTTGGAGGAGGGAATGAACGTACGGATGGAGCCATTATAGGTCTCTCAGATTCCAGTGATGTGCGACCCATGTCGATAATATTCCGAATTTGTTAGGGTGACAAGAGAAATAGGACAGCGAGCATACACTTGGGACGATTTGCTTTGGGGTGGGAGACTCGTGTCAAGGCACCAAGACTACTGTAACAACAGGGTCGAAATGGCGGGAACAAAGGGTCGGATCAGTTCGATTAGATGCTCTCACGGCGTGCAGTCTATTTGTGTCCCTTTGCCTTTGCCGGGTTGGTGTTCGGGGTGGAGGAGACTGACGTCGCAAAAACAGGGGCCAGAGATGGGAAATGACAAGCAGGACAGAAGTGATAAACCAGATTGACAGTGCTGTAGCCGTCAAGTGGTCGTGATGGGCGAGATTTAGACGAGGACTAGAAGGTTGATCTGCGGAAGAATCGTTGCTGGACTCGGTTTGGTGTCGGTGGAGTGGCCGATGGATTTTGATTGTACTACGCAGTAGTAGGTTAAGCCTGGGCGGTTTTACCGGCTGCCACGAGGCACAAGCACAAGCACAGGCACGGGCACGGGAATGTTGTACATGAATTAGTCGGGTATGACCCATACAGACACTGTACACAGTACATCATATCCTAGGAGGAGGGGTATTAATGAATGATTATAGATTACAGATATATCGCCAAGTAGGACAAGACTGATTGATGTCTATCTAATCCTTCATGGACGTGATTCGTGATTCCCCAGGTTCATGAACAGGCAAGCCAAGTCAGAATTCATGCTGTAATCAATCAAAACAAGGGCATACAACGGAGGTTTCTCTAAATAATAATAATAATAATAATAATAATAATAATAATAATAATAATACTACGTACTACTACGGTACACGAATTACAGTAAAAACTGCACCTAACTTCAGCTCATACATCATACCAATCCCAAAGCATTCTTTTTTTTTTTTTTTTTTTCATTCTTTATTCTTCATTTCTCTTCCTCCTTGAAGCCTCTATAAAGTATATATCTACAATGACATGCCTCGTTTATATGATATACTATCTATCAATGTATACAGGATGTACGGTGTCCATTGATGGCGTTTCCCCCCCTTTGTTTTCCGGTTGAACTTGGTGTCTTTCTACTACCGAGCTACGTACCTAGTGATTAGCGGAACACGCGCATGGATAGCCCATCTCGCCATGTGGTATTGATGGATTTATGGATTTATGGATCAGCGACAACTAAATCATGGGTCCTTTTATTAGTATCGTCATATGTAATTAATACGCTCCCCTGAAAAGACTGGATTGTCACTTCAACCACCCATTGCTCTTGCTGTCCTTAGATCTGTTACAATAAACAGCAGTTCTTTTGAGAAGAGTACATACCTTTATACTGTGCTGCAACAAGACAAATGTACTTTGAATAGATATAGAGAGCTATATAAATCAATGGACATGCCTCCTTTCTATTGTTAGGGACAATTGACTCCTCTTGAGCCACGTTGAGACAGTCTAGAGCCATTGCTAGACCCCCGAACCCAACAAACAGCCTTCAATACCCGCCCACCCCTTAAAATATCCAAGGGTAACTCGTGGTTGCTCTTCTGCTTCTGCTTCTTGCTCCAGTAACATGTAATTACATAAGTTAGTAGTAAGTCAAAGTATGTTATCGATCTACTACGTTATTGCCGACCGACCATCTGACCAATCTGCGCTACCTTCCCATTGATCTTCACCGTTCAATCCCTGAAACGGAAGACCAGGGCTGGGCCTGGGGTTGGGCTGGGCTGGCTTGCCACGTTTTTCTTTTCTCTTCTCTGGTCTGAACTCAAGCATCTGCCCACCCTGCGGACCGAGATTTGGGCTAATTCTCCTTCCTCTCTAGGTAAACACCTAGGGCGGACTAATGTACATACGTAGTATTAACCCATCTACTAGTATAGCTCTGTACCGGTGGCCTTCAAAATTGGTACTGCGAATATGCTGCATACGGCCGGATCCTTATGGAATGACGATTGCAACTCTGACAATGGATGGTCAACCCTGGCTGAGCGTGCGACGGAGTTGCCGATGTAATACTATGTACATATCTGTCGATCTTGACTGGGTGAGACTATGATTGTTGATCTGGGATCCATAAGGTGATTCCTGTGACTGTTACTGTTACAAGGGAAAATCACATATGGTATGTGATAGCGATGAAACGCAATGACTCATGAGATGGCCGCATGTGGCTTTCGATTCAGCCCAGTATTGCCTCATAAACATGACATGGTTCGGGTCGAAAGTCTTCTCTTTATCTCTCCACTCGGACCTCCGTGGCTACAGCATGGCACAATTCAACCTTCACGCCAGCGCCCATCAGCACATGGATCCATAACCGCTGCGTATCACTTAGCCGATCGTTTTCGCTCTTCACCTCAGCAAACATGACCTCCTTACGCTCGGGATGCCATAGAAACAGATCGGGTACCCCGCCTCCGCGTTCCTGGTATTCTTGTGCCATGACCTGACAAATGCTCGCCAATGCTGCCCCGTTGAAACACTCAACGATTTCCACGAGGTCAGAGAGCTCAAAGTCCCAATTGATCCCGATGCAACAGGTCCGCTTGTCGTAGTGCTCGGCATGGACTGCCTTGATGAACCTCTCCGCTGCACCGTTGCTGATTTCCATAAGCCGAAAGTTGATCTCAGAGAACCGTGAGGGATAAAAGGCGTCCGTGTGGAGGTCCAATGGACACGTCTGATACTCGGTCTGAAAGACGTTCGGAATGTACGTGAACAATACATCGTAGAAAAGGTATCCAAATAACGTTCGGACCAGACCACCTTCTGAATGATAGCCTTTCCAGCCGTGATCCCGATACCATGACAGACACATGGCCTCCACCGAGCACTCTCCGTCCCCTTCACGGGTATCGATCCAGATTGTCTTAGAGCCTCTCTTGGAGCTTCCACGACTTTGCACTTCGCTATTCCTTCGGCTTCCGTTTCTGGACGGCGTGCCCTCCTTCTCGACACGGATTCCCCCGATAGTACGCTCCAAAGGCTTTGATAGCATCGAATGACCGAAGTCATGTTGCTCCCGTAGTGGTACTTTGAGGTTCTTTTCAAGCTTCTTGATGCGCTTTTGCAGGTCGTAATGATAGATCAGATGACAGTCCCGATCTTGAAGGCCAGCCTCACAGGTCTGTAACGCTATACGTTTCCAGTACTTTCGTTGCGCCTCCTCGTTACGCCCATCAGCAGGAATCAGCGCCCACATATAGTGCTCTTCTAGCAACGCCTTTCGTTGGTACCACGCTCCTCGTCGTGCCGCATGGAACAGTCGCTGATCTAACAACTCTACCAGTATCTCATGCTCACGTTTGTGCTCCTTGAAACGGCCGAGTGGATATAGTCCCTTGTGGATGATTCTCGTATACACCCAAGCGGGATTGAAGCGGCGAAGATAAGCACCCTCGCCGCTTTCATAGACGCGGTCTTCCTTACGCTGCTCTTCTTCTAGGAGAACCCTCCATCGGGGGTGTACGTCTTCAACAATACCTTTGATCACCTCAAGCTCTGCGCGTCCAGGTGTCCCATTGAACTCAAGGATATTGTCTATTTTGTACTGTATCCGCAGACTTGCTTCGAACTCTAAGAGGAGAGAACGAGATGGGAAAATAGCGCTGGATCGGCTCACAATGTAATTGGGGAAATTGCGACGCGAGATTTTGGCCAGAATGATGGTAGTGAGTGACTTTTCCGTCCATTCAGTGCTTCGGTAGAAAACAAGATGGATTCGTTCGAACAGTTTCAAAGGAGCTAACGATAGTCGTATACATTTGCCCGTGTAGTCCAGAATCTTGCGCGTGAAATGAGAATCTCGATTGACAGCACGGACTGGAGCCTCGCCTCGCTCATCGTCCGTCAATGTACCATTTGATGCTATGGATTCTTCCGTATCAGATCTCCTGAAACTGAGTCCGGACTGTTTACCGCTGGTCTTGCGCAACGCCGTCAGCAGATCTCTTTTCGTCTTGCCTTGCACCTTTGCATCTTTAGCGATGACTTTCAGTTCTTCTAGCAGAAGCAAGCTACTGGCCTCTTCCAGTGAGTCTATCTCCTGTTCTGAGCATTCAGCAAATCTGAAAGACTGGCCTAATACTGTGCCCTCCGGTGGCGCGCCGGCCATAGAGATACGTTGTTCATCGGATGACCCTGACGGCAATGTTCTCTCCAATTGAAGATCGGCCACGGCGGAATCGAGGTCGGAAATGTCAGAATAATAGCCCAGTCTTTGAACACGATGCCAAGCATTGGTTTTCCGTAGGAACAAACGCACGTATAGGTACTGAGATTCGTAGTTCAGTTTTCTCCAATCCTCCAGAAGCCCACGTTCAGCCGCATCGAACAGATGTTCTTCTTCCTCGAGTACAGTTTCCAGAACCAGGTTGAAGGCATCGACATATATGGAGCTGCGTCCACTACGCCAGGATCGTTTGTCCAGTCGGTCTTTGAGCGTCTCTTCCCCCTCATCAGCAACACGTGCAGCAAGATAGGCCTCGTATTCCTCGATTGCTTCTTCATCTGTAGTGACTTGTGGAAGAGATGACTCTAGCAATGTCTGATTCCTGTAGAGGCCTTCGAAAGCATCCTCATCGCCTTCGTCTTCAGAGTCGGGTATCTCTAGGCGTCTTGTACGAACAAGGTCCGGAGTTACTCGTCCGCTTGACAGTGAGTCTTCCAGCTCATCTGTATTTGCAGTACTGTCCTCAGTCTTCAGCCTCTTCCTGCCGGGTAATGGAAAGTCCTGGTCCTCATCATAATTTGTCGATGGAGGATGGGGGATTTTCCGACGAAGCTGTTGATACATGAATGGCTTCGTCCCCCCAGGGCCACGATCTTTCCAACCAATGACTGCCTTTCTATAGCAATGGCATCCCCGTCACCGTTGTCCATGCAACTAGAGCGATAGCTCGCACTTCGGGAGAAACATTGAGCGTTGACGAGATACTTGAGAGGAAAGCTATGTGGGGAACATACCAGGCCTGTGGCGAATTCAACTTTCAGATGTACTAGTAATTGATTAAGATATACTTGATTTTTCACTGACTATGATAGAAGATGGGCAGTATTGTAGGTTTTACAGATCAATGTAATTTGTAGATCTGTTTCTTTCTCATTATCTATCATCAAGGGGTTGATCATTTGGACCTTCGGTTGAAGGCCGGATCGATCTATGTGCCTGTCTCTACTCGCTCGAGTCCATCGCGACAGAATAAAAAGAATCTAAAATACATGAATTTGGCTTCGTAGTACAACACTGGCAGAGCCATACAGTAATGTTCAATTAAAAGAAACGCAGTCGTTCACAGACATCTATGATGTATCTCTATCGAGATGCGATTCTTCATCAAACGCCGCCGCCATACTAGCCGGAGTTCTCGTGAGGTCCGTATTTGGACTGTCGTGTATCATTGCTCATCTTGGAGTTGGAAGACCAAGCCAGGCCTTACCCTCCGGGACTTTGATCCTCCCGAAATTCTGATCCAGATCGAGGATGAGTTTGAGCGCATTCCTGGATCGAAGGTAAGGCAGTGGTGAAGTAGCTTCCCTCAAACCAACGCCAGGCTCAACGCGACCACTGAGAGTCTTTTGCAATTCAGCCTCATGGCTACCAGGCATGGGGAGAGCTTTTTGCAGAACTTCATAAGCTGCGAGAGTGAATCCGAACTGCGGTGAAGAACGAAGGATACGAGCCGGACCACCTTTGAAGAAGGCTTTAAACCCCTCCTCTTTCCAAACCTTGCGAGCGCAGTCAGAAAGGCCGTTGTAGGTCGACTCTCCTTTCCGGGCTTCCACTTGTAGCCGTGTTTTAATCACATCGCACGGAGTCGTAAGATATGCTGCCGGCATACCAGCGATCGCACCGGCAGTCAAAAGTTGAATGACACCAAGCTTCTTCTGCGGGCCCTCGCCGAATAAATCCTTCTTCAAATGTGCATAGGTAGGAAAGTAGATGGCCGAAAATGGCACATCACGGAGTAGGCACGCGGTGGCTCCTTTATACAGCCCAACGAGACCGAGGTTTTTAACGATCCACATTGCAGATCTACGCGGAGCATCTGCACTTTTAGACAGTTCTCCTTGCACCTGAAGGCGGATCTTGACAATCTCGAGTGGGTTGGTGAAGATCTATGAAGTAAATTAGCGACACCAGCAGACATTGTTGCATAGGCATAGCTTACAACTTGGCAACCGCCGGCGCTTCCTCCGGCGAGGACCTCGGCCCAAAAGGGGATCTGTCCTGTTTTGCTGTCGTGAAAATGACCTCTAACCAGGTCGTTGACCGTCAATTTGATAGCCTTCTCCGGTGCAACGCCAACAAGCTGTGGAAGAACACCTGAGTATAATCCACGGAACCCTTCGTTCTTGATAACCTTTCTAGCACAGTCAATACTGTTGTTGTATAATCGGTCACCAACACGTGAACTTCGCTGATTCTGCATCCTGGTCTTGACCAGATCGATTGGGTAGACCATGAAAGCCCCGAAAGCACCTGCTATACTCCCAAGGCCAAAGTGGTGCGCGGACTCCAGAATGTTGAATAACAGTTTCTTTCCTCCAGTAGTAGCTCTCGCCGCCATCTCATGGGCAGAGCCTAGTGCGTCCGGTATGTTCTTCCAGCTCGCATCGACCACCTTTGCAAAATCTCCGAGCTCCAGACGCCCCGACGGCGCGTCTATGCCTGCAAAGTGGAATAGTATATCCGCCTCCATGGGAGTGAAAAGGGAGAACCTTGTGATTCTTGCAGCCTCATTCAGAAAGTCCGTGCGAGAAATCTTGCCATCATCCGACTTCGCTGTAGCATTTCGCAGAATCATATCCACCATGTCCATCTCACGTATGACGTTCTGGAAAGCTCTGACGGTAGCATAGGAGATCTTTGTGCCAGCTGAGATGTTGCAGAGGGTTGGAAGATTCTCGAGAAGATGATCGGATAACTTATGCCTGGCCGTTGCAAGAATGATTTTCTGGAAGTCTTCTGGTTCGATGTAGCCGTCACCATCCTTGTCATACAAATGGAAGGCTTGTCGTATCCTTTCGCCTTGGAGCCCTCTGAGCATCTGAGCGAATTGCGGGTACGTCATTGCGTGTCTCTTCTTCTTTCCACCAATGTATAACGACGCCCACTCCGAAGTCCAATCAAACGGGATACTGTCAGGGCCAACATTGCTATTGTACAGTCGTTGGAAATCTTCGTATTTGACTATCCCTGTGCCCTCGACATCAAAAAGACGGAAAGCGATCTCGTATTCGGCGTCTGGCTTAGCCAAGAGATTCTCGAATGTCGCCCAGTCATGGATGTTCACTTTGCCTGTGTGACGGCGATCGGCGACAGCAAAGAGAATAGCATATTGTTCGCGCTTTATCTTGTGCTAAAGACGACCGATGTTAGTGGACGACGACCTTCTGCAGGAGTACAGCTTCAACCGCGTTCCAAATTGACTCACATAATCCTCGCCTGTTGGGGCAATGGCGTCGATGAAGTCTGACTCTCCCATATATGGATTGCCATCCTCATCTTGTTTCGCATGCCTGAGGAAATTGGCGCGCGTCTCATGGCTCATCTGCGGCTCTTGGGTGGTGCCGATGAGTGACTCTTTGATCGACTCTTTCACAGTTGCCATACTGCGCAACGATCACCTCAGTCCGCCCCTCACACGCTAAAAGAAAGACAGAACAGAATTAAACGGAGAATCAAGAACGACAGGACCTGTGAAGAATGTCAGTCTGGAAATATGAGCGAAAGAAGTGAGTGAAGTACGGTAACGTCGAGGCAGATCGGTACATAGTCGACTGGGGGTCCAAGCGGTGTCCAGACGACTGAGCCGGAATTCGGAGGTTTCGGCCGGGGGAAAGGCGCTGTCTAAGAGAAATCAAAAATTTCTTAGTACGTAGTAGAGGAAATATGGAAATCCAGTTGAGTGAGAGAAAGATTTTACTACAAGTTAATTGGGACTTGGGGATCAACTCCACCACTTTAGCAATTAATTGATAAATACTACGGTACTACGAACTACGAGCTGTTAGAACGGGGGAATAAGTAGGAGCCGAGAGTGATACCCCAGGCCATTTCCAAACCCCAGAAATAACCAGTTTCCTGTCAAATATGAGCATCCCCGGATCTGAGAGTATGATGCTCGAGATACCATCTATTGATTGATTATCATTTACTTACTCCTCGAGAGACTTTACGTATGTTCTTCCTTAGATCCCTAGTCAATTGGCTTCAATTGTGAAGCTACCTATTTATCCTGCAGCCTCCCATGGTTCAATGTAAACACGTTAAATGGGGAAGCTCCGACTTATTCGCCTAATTGACTTCCCTATCTTGGGTTGCGCTCTCTCTCTCATGCTTGCCCTCTAACAACGCTAAGTTAAGTCTCACGTCCGCTGGTACTCCATAATATCATAACTGACTGCCACACTTTCTCGTACGTTGATAGGATCGCGTCTTTCTCTCCGCAGTAGTCGTCACTGACCGCTAAGTTAATGCTAAGTTAGTGAGGCTTCATCTTCATCTTCATCCACATCTAGCGTCTACATCTACATCTGCATACCACTAATCATACATTTATACTGATGCCAAACACTGTTGCAGAACAGAATGTCATGCTGTCACGTATATCACATTACCACGTATCGAGATTGCGATAGGATGTCCAAGTATCTTGTACATCAGTTCTCCTGTCGACTCCTCCACTGAAAAGCAAACACTCCGTCCGTCGATCTACTCGTCTATGACCCATCGTAGTAATACCGGCAGCGTCATTCCTCTTCTGACAAACAACCGCTGGTTATAGGTTTGACAGGTGGCCTCCTACCAATCAATGACCTTTGCTTCGACCAAATGGCCATCATCTGCGATTGAGCCATGCGTTCGTGTCTAATTAAGCGCGGAGGTGGTGGACAGCCGTCAGGGGAGCCGCCCGAACTACCCACGTCCATGCCCTTTTAAGCTTCAGTGCGACCTGAAATAGATTATGAACATCGACCACCTTTCCTTCTAGAGAAAGGTGATCTTCAGGTTGAGCGCATTGAAACATCGTCTACCGCTGCAGCCAATCTGCTTGTCGGATCTCATCGCTGGACCGTGTCTCTGGAGCGCTCATCGAAACCATTGCCAAACAGTTTGAACCTGAACCAAGCGCGCTGTAACGATCGAGGTCTATCTTTGTACACATCATCCCCGGAAGCGCGGTTGAGCCTCAAGTATGCCGTTTCATGGCCATGGCCAAGGTCTACTTGGTCCTGGCCCGGTCGGTCTACAAATGGCTGATGCCTTGCTCTTTGTTGCGTTCTGATTCTGGTCTCTATCTCCTATGTTGTTCAACAGCCACATGTTCAGAATCAATACTATTGTTAATCATTTCCTTTGCAGACTTTCTCGACTTCTTTCCTAGCTCCAATCGTTTCAACCTTTCATCTCCTTACTCTCCTTTCTCGTCGAATCACTGCAAGTTCAAAATACCCTAAGTAATCTCTAGTACAAGGCACCGATGATCAGGTCACCCACTTGATGCCCAGACAACTACGTGCAAGACAGCCCCAAAGAATAGCGCCTTATTCGCTTCGTCCTACAACCAACACTACCAAAATGCCTTCCCAGGTGCACACATACATGCCGGTGGCTATGACGGGACAGACCTGGGCACCTCATAACTCTAGAATGCAAAGACCCGTCCAGCCTGTGCAGCCAGTCCAGTCGGCTCAGGACATGGCGCATCATTACCACAGACACCACCATTCAATCGATACCCTTCCTCCTATCGACTTCCAACAACCCACTCCTAGTCCTCCTGATATTATACCTCCTGGTCAATCTGGTCCATGGGCACCAGAAGAAGACGAAGTCCTGCTGCATGCTCGTGCTCGTGGGATCGGCTGGGATCGTGTCAAAGCGGAATACTTTCCCAACAAGACCTCCAATGCATGTCGAAAGCGATACGAGCGGCTGATCGCCAAACGCAAGGCCAACGACTGGGATGACCAACGTATTCAGCGATTAGCGCTCGCATATCGGGATAACCGACAGGCGTTATGGAAACCTCTGGCTGATCAACTAGGCGAGAAATGGGAGCATGTTGAAAAAGCTGTAAGTGATGGCATACATTAGCATCTTATCAATCATACTGTTCCGCAGCATCTGACTGTTTTGTGTCCAATATAGTGTATGGAGCGTGGTCTCAAGACACTTCAGAACCTCGCATCTAATCACACCCGTGTCCAAGCACATGCTCGTCGCATAAGTGCTGGTAGCGGCAACGGCACCGGTGCTGTCGGCGGAGGTAGTTCCGATCCATACGCTTACGACGATCCACTTGGGAACGACGACAGTGGTATCGGCATGGGTATCGACGGCGGCAGTGGTGGTGCCGGGAGTCGTCGATCTAGCGGTAGTGGAAATGGGAATGCCATGCTGGGATGGAACCAGATTTTGCAATAGGTTGAGAAGAGGCCATGAGAAGATTTGGGGATTTACTCTGTTTGGAAAATGTCTTTGCTGTTGCTGTCACGAATCTCCTTACCGTTTGACTCCTCTGGCACTCTATTTGCGCCTGTTGGAGAGTGTTTTGTTTTCCACCACTTGTGCTTTTCACTATCTGCACGTCGTCCAACGTTTTGTCCTCGTTCATTGTTGGTTTACCTCATGCTGCATCTCCAAGCACCGCAAATGTACAATATAGTCTTACTCTGGGATCGGGCACACGGGGTTAGAACTGGGGAATCAGGAATGGGATATGGGAACCGGGGGAGGGGGGGGGGGGGGGTTCGGATTGGAAATGGGAGGCTTTCTACCTGTCTCTCGATACCTGCATACCTACCTAGGTGTTGGTTAAGTTAAATTAACTTGTACAAGCAATCGAGATTTTTGATTTCAACAATTCCAAGACATTTATTGCCA
>QWDQ01000108.1:0-14073 GCA_003868215.1 Pseudophaeomoniella oleicola | reverse complement strand
GTTGTAGTAGAGTGAGATGTGAGATGTGTCAGATTAGTAAGGTGACTTCATCGACAGCCTCGGAGAAGGGAAGGAAGAATTGCTCGAGGTCCCTGATACCATGTCATATGTGTGACAGAACACCCTCCCCCTTCTACGGACCCACTCGAAATACGCTGGATGCTTACTTAAACAGAAGAACGCGTCCAATGGGGGAATTGAAAGACGAAGAAGACCCCGCTGATCACCACCACCACACTGTCGACGTCGGCTACGTAGTATGCAACGATAGCTTGACATGGCAACGATGGGTCGATAGTGGGTATGGGTATGCATCATTGGCTGTATCCGCCACGGGTTCTTCTACGCCGAGACGGTCTCGGGCCTTATACGTAGTGATATTGGCACTGGAGCCTCCGGTTAGTTTACTCGGAATACCGTTTTGTAATTTAGCATGCCAAGATCAGTCTCCAGTGCCAACTTTTTAGGGCTGCCACGGTAGTTCTTTCAATTGGCTCATGTTGGACGACGGCTAATCGGATATGCTACCATCCGTAGTAACTAAGTTGTGTCAATGCCTGACGAGCTGATTGCAAAACAATGGTTTTGGGGGGGGGAGAAGGGGAAGGGGGTGCCGCGGGGGGAACCTGCGATTTTCTTATGGTGTAGCATGGTGTGGCAGTGTATCCTTGTTCCTTCTCAGCGACACCAAAGGTCAAGCATCGAGCACCGAGCAACACGAGTCGTCCTACTCCGTACCGAAGATAGTGGAGTTCTGCATGACGATACTACGGAGGAGGTGAGCTTTCTGGAGACCCTTACTGATCCTGGGCATCATTTTTGAATCAATTCTAGCCTTGAAATCAGTTCGGGAGATCAATTGGGGGGATCAATTCTGGTCTTAACACGAATTGCTTAACACGAGTTCTAGCCTGGACGTGAATTCTAGCCCTGGAAATCAATCCTCGCCCTCAATCAAACCTAATTCACAACGTATGTCGTTCACAGATCACACCAGAATTGGTTAGGTAGCTGCCACCTTGAGCGTAGTGGATGTTAGGGGGGTGGCCAAGATAACTCTGATATAACTACGTAGTACTACGGTATAGTTAAATGTCAGGGGGAGCGGCCAAGATAGCTCAGATACTGTATACTATGTTAACTGTCGGGTCGAGGCCCGTTTACCTCAGCCTGTAATGGATTAGAGTAGGGTTGCTAAGTCTACCTCTCGATACCTCAGCCTGTAGTGGATTAAAGAAATCACCTACCGATCTTCAGTTCCTCATCGATTTCATACGGGAAACTTCGGTCCACCGTGAAAATAAAGAATAAACGAAGACTGAGACTCTCAGCTTCACGATAAATGTCGAGTTTAAAGACACCATGAAGGACTACGATATTAAGATCAGACGATTCACGAGACCCGGAACTATCAAAAAGAAGTGCGATCAGATTAAGTAAAACCTGAAGATCTTTAAGACCTATTTCCGTGAGATATATTAGTGTCTGTTCATTCGCCGCGCCGCAGACACGATCTGGAATAACGAGAAATTATTCGATCTGTCGGATTAGACTGTCGAGGATGTCTTCTGCGCTCTCGATAAGAACTCTCGACACGTTAGCCTGTAGTGGATTAGAGAAGGGTTGCTAAGTCTACTACGCCCCTCTCTTCACACCTACATAGTCTCCATCCTGGCTCTTTCTCTTGCATAACTTACCTAATGGCCTTCCTCAGGTACCTACCTACCTACCAGCACCTGGTACACTAACCACTATGTACGAGACATTACCGTAGTGATCTGCAACTCAAGTCTTACTTGGAAAGAGGGACTAGTTGTATATAAGTCTTTCGAGTCTCCCAGATCATGTACCGTACATTCTCCTCTCGTAGTCTCCATCCACATCTTCACACATAAACAAATAAAGACAGCTATGACACTACCTTCTGAATCGATCATCGCCATCATTGGCGTCTTGGTGACCTTACCACCGGTCATTCTATGCCTCTGGAAGATCTATCGACACATCCACGACACACAGTCCATGCCCCACAGCGTAAATTCCCCACCTACCCGATGTGGAACTATCTCGATGACTGACATGACGGTCATCAATTAGTTGTTGCCATTCCACCAAAACTCCAACGCAAACCTTATATTCGACCTAGAGATGCACTCCCTGCCTCATCATAGCCGTCCAGGCTCACATCCTCGCTTCGGTCCGCACGATTGGTACAACGAACATATCCCACGTGGGGAAATGGAAGAGCCGCGGCCGGTGACGATGAGGATACGGAAAATCGTTGCCGTTGTTGAACACCTCTTCAGTCAGTGACAGAGAGATAGATAGAGAGAAGATGGGGAGAGAAAGAGATAGATTTTGTTGAGCTGTGTTGGATTCGACAAGATGCTAGCTGGGAATGAAATCGAGGAAAATGGGGAATGCTTAGGGATCGTGACACTTGAGCCCTGTTAATGTATGATGGACGTGACCCGCATGGGATAGTCTGAATTCGACGGATCACAAACGGATGCGATTATCTGGCGTGGCGTTCAAGGCACCGTAACTGAGGAATTGTCAACTCGCAGAGCATTACCATTGTCTACCTTGATCATCAATAGCAAGAAACGTCTTGCAACATCATGGAGACTACTAGAGGTCTTCCTGGGACCGGTTCCTCTCCTATTTTCATATACCATAGCGCCTTGAGCTCCAAGCTTAACCTCCAAACCCAAACATGTACCGTGAAGCCCCCAGTATATTCATTATGCCAACTCCCATGGTATAAGCAACGAAATCGACTATTCCCCGCTCCGACCGTCGAAGCTGAATGTGGTATTGGATCAGCAGCGTCTCCAGGTTCATGATCGGAGGTCCCTCAAGACCGTGAATTGTACATCAGCGGATGACACTAATTGTCACATTCGATATGTCAGTATGCCGATACCCAGAGATACGCAATCGCTAAATCCATTCAAGAAACGAAGCTTCTGTAATACAGCATAGACCGCAAGTCAGTTTTGCGTAAATGATCGAAAGTATGGCCGGGAAAAAAACGCGACGGCGATGCCGGCTAATCTCGCCGGATCATGGCTCTCACGTTGATTCATCGTCCATGGGCTTGAACTCCCTGTTCCCGCCGGCATCAGAAACCAGCTTCTTATAGTCACGGAAAGGCGCATCAACGGCCTTCCGACTGCTATACTAGAACGGATATAGGAATCAAGCGGCAGGCCTCGCGAGGGCCGGAAGAGGTAGAAAGAGAGTGCACTTACAGCTTCGATTCGTAATACTTCAGCATCTCCTGAGGAAATCTTTCGTAGGCTACGTCACTCTCGACCTTCGAACTTCTGCCATTCTTGAAGTTTAAAAAGACGAGGAGTTTGCCGTTAGGCAGTCTTTCGAGTGATGTTATCTCCTTAATCTCCTTGTCCCACTTTGAGCCTTTGGGAACGTAGTTCTCTTCCAATTCCTCGCCGCGCTTTTGGCGTTTGGATGGCCTATCCTCTTGGACCTTGGCAGCCTTCATCGATGCCTTCTGGTTGCTCGCAGATGTTGGCCCCGCAGGTCGCCCGCCAATGGCAGTGAAATATTCACCAAGGAGTCTTGGTGCGTCCGCCCTATTGCCAATTGATTAATATTCTAGGGCCACATAGTCTCGGAAGTACACCTGGCTTACTGAAGATTCTCTTCGGGTTCCCATGTCTGATCTACTTCTTTCTCATATCCAAACCACTTGACCTTCAATTCTAGTTTAGGAACCTGAATGGAGCTTATTAGCTGATATCGGGATGATCTTCATGGGAACATACTCTTCCTTTCTTCCACCTCCAATCAAGAATTGATTCCACTTCGAATCTAGAAGGCAATGAGTTTCCGCACTGTAGCGCTCTCGGGTGGGAAATTGTGGCGCATACCTGTCTTCTCCCTCATCCTCATCATTAGTTCCCTCGACATCATCTTCGGCGGAATCCTCTTCGGCGGAGTTCTTTCTCTTGCCCTTCCCATTCACCTTATCTGTGACTGGAGATGGCGCCTTAGCAGGAATCTCACCCAAGCTGCTGTCATTATCGGAATCGTCCGACTGAGATGTCAGTGCTATTCAGAATCCGGTCAGTATTGTTATGAGGCAGCAACTGAACAATGCGCGCATTGCTTTATAGATGGTAACACGCGCTACGCGACGACAGCTCTAATATCCAGGTCACTTACGGGGCATGACGAGCTTGAAGTGAGCTCTGACTCGATTAATGAAATCCGTGGTAAAAGAATATAGCTGAGACTAAATTATAAGGCCATTGAACATAAAGCGAGTGATTTAATTGATCGGCGCAAAGTGCATCGCAGGCCTCAGGCGCGACGAGGGAAAGGTGAGGAAGGTGGAGATCTGCGGAGAGGAAGCACTCAATTCTGCGGGCGCGTCAACGACTTCTCCAAAAATTATTGTATGAAATTACAGGCACAAGTTCGCTTGAAGTGGATGGTGAAGATTGCAACGAGAACGAGTCTTCAGGTTATCTCTCTCGTCAGGGCTGATTTAGCACATTAGGAGCTCAGCGATACTTTCACCAACCCACGTTCCAGATTTCAGATAATCACAGGCAGGGGTTTGACAGCCTGCTCAAGCTGACCTTCGTGCCTTCGCTGGCACCCCACATTATTCATCATGGCAATGCAGTTGGACATGTCGAACGCCCAGGTCGTGAAGGATGAATCTGGGCGCCCGTTCATCATCGTCAGAGATCAGGGTAAAAAGACAAGAACACATGGTATCGATGCAGTGAAACAACACATCCTTGCAGCCCGCACAGTTGCCAATATCGTCAAGACTTCGCTAGGCCCGAGGGGCCTCGACAAGATCCTGATATCCCCAGACGGAGACATTACGGTAACGAACGATGGTGCTACAATTCTGGCACAGATGGATATTACAAATCACGTTGCGAAGCTGCTTGTAGAATTGTCGAAATCACAAGACGAAGAAATTGGAGATGGTACCACTGGTGTTGTTGTTCTAGCGAGCGCATTGCTCGAGCAAGCAGCAGATTTGATTGACAAAGGTATACATCCGATACGGATAGCAGATGGCTATGACCATGCCTGCGAGGTGGCCGTTGCGCACTTGGACAAGATTAGCGACGAGATACCCTTCACTCGAGACAACACAGAGAATCTTCTTAAAGTCGCAAAGACCTCGCTAGGAAGCAAGATTGTTTCAAAATCACACGATCAATTCGCCAAGATAGCTGTTGATGCTGTCCTTTCAGTCGCTGATCTCGAACGCAAAGACGTGGACTTTGAACTTATCAAAGTTGATGGCAAAGTCGGCGGAGCTTTGGAAGACAGCTTGTTGGTCAAAGGGGTTATTATCGACAAGGACTTTTCACACCCTCAAATGCCCTCAGAGGTCCGGGACGCCAAACTTGCAATTTTGACTTGCGCTTTTGAGCCTCCGAAACCAAAGACTAAACACAAGCTTGAGATCACCTCCGTTGAAGAATTCAAACGTCTTCAAAACTACGAACATAGCAAATTCACCGAAATGATCGAGCAGATAAAAGCTACAGGTGCTAATGTTGTCATTTGCCAATGGGGATTCGATGATGAAGCCAACCATCTCCTCCTCCAGAACAAACTTCCAGCTGTGCGGTGGGTAGGAGGCCCTGAAATCGAACTTATCGCCATCGCCACCAATGGCCGTATCGTCCCTCGATTCGAAGATCTTTCCGAGAAGAAATTAGGTACCGCCGGCATAGTACGCGAGCTTTCCTTCGGTACTACCAGGGAGAAGATGCTGGTCATCGAAGAATGCGCCAACACTCGTGCCGTAACCGTTTTCGTCCGTGGTTCCAATAAGATGATTATCGACGAAGCGAAGCGATCCCTTCACGACGCTCTTTGCGTTGTCCGCAACCTCGTGGTAAACAACCGCGTTGTCTACGGTGGTGGTGCTGCAGAGATTGCCTGCTCATTAGCCGTTGAGGAGGCAGCTAGCGAAAGCCCAGGGTTAGAACAATACGCCATGCGTGCTTTTGCCGAAGCATTGGACAGCGTTCCAATGGCCCTCGCCGAGAACAGTGGTCTGAGCCCCATCGAGACGCTGGCTTCCGTGAAATCTAGACAGGTTCAAGAGAAGAACACTCGGCTTGGCGTTGATTGTATGCAAACTGGATCAAATGGTATGTACTCTGTTCCCCAACTTCCTGTCTGTGTCTTTAGTCCCTTTCTCAAGACTACGAATTCCGCCAAGGCTAACGCACTGCCTGCACCAGATATGCGCGAACACTTTGTAATAGATCCCTTGATCGGCAAGCGTCAACAACTACTCCTCGCAACCCAACTATGCCGCATGATTTTGAAGATAAACAATGTCATTGTTGCTGGAAACGACGAACAGGATTTCTGAACTAAGTGAAAAGGATAGAAAGAAGGAAAGGTGGACAAGGGGTGCAAAAGGGAACATTCAATCAACGACGGCGGCGGACGGAGTCAGAATTGAAGAAAGGGGAGACCCATCAAAAGGAGATGAGAGAAGAGAGAAGTCACAAGAATAACAAAATAAAATCATAATACCAAGCATTGTCCAGGGGTCCCTACGTACGTACCTAGGCCTACATAGTATGTATGAATTGTATGTACCATAAGCTACATCAAATCAGACCTCCGAACACTGTCAATCGATGACCTTAAACCTCGCGCGGTCAAGACCTTTTTCTTCCCACGAAGTTTTCAACCAGGAAAGAAGCAGTGGCGATTAGGTATAGATGTACCTTATGTATGGACCTAAGATAGATTTCTAAGTAGATGAGTTTCTTCGCCTGTTTTCCAACCCTTCCCCCCTCCTCTCCTCAAACGAAAATATTACAATGGTTTGAACGAAAACCCCTTTCCCCTGCCGTGTTATTCCTTCATTCATCTTCAAGCAGCGCCAAACCCCTTCGAATTCTCAATCGCCTTGACCAATTTCTCACGCAGGACCTCCCTGTTCGAATACTGGGGCAACAGCAAGCGACCGAAACACGTCATGCTAGTCGGCAGGCGGGTGTCGCTGTCGCCGTTGCGCTGGATGACGAACATGATGCTCTTGACGCCGTTGACGGGGACGCGGTCGCTCGCGGTGACGAATTCGAGGAGCTGGCGCTGTTGATCGGTCGAAAGGGATTCGACGACGGTCCAGAAGTCGTGGATGTAAGGATCGTCTTTTTCGAAGCCGTCTTCGTAGCGGGTTGCTTGTTTGAGACCTTCGAGGTCGATTTCTTGGATGCCTTCGATGACGGATTTGAGGGCTTCGGGGGTGAAGATCGATAGTGCGGTCCGATCGAGGCAGGTGTAGAAGCCACGAGCAAAAGCTTCGTACTGTGGACGTATGGACTTGTCCGCGAGCCAAAAGATATAATCCTTGACATACTGGGTGCGATTTTCATTTGTGACCAGAGATGCCTCTGCAGGATTTGCGGCTTCCTGCTCAGTGGTTAAGGTAGGTGTCATTGGTGAAGGCTGACTTGACTCTCCTTCCTCGTCGCGTTGTGCAGAGTGCCTTAGAAGGATTGAGGACCCACTCAGCCCCTTTTCCAGCGATGAAAAGTCAAACGAGGTAGACTTTGCTTTCCCTTTGCCTTTCTTCCTATGCCTCAGTGGCCATTCTTGGTCCCGCCCAACTGCTTCCATATCCACACTGATTTGCTGACCGGCAAACTCGTAGGTGAATTCATACGTTCGAAGGAAAATGTCGCCTACGTCGCCATCACTCCATTCAAGGAGGTCTTGTAAACCCCTTGTCAGCTCTGGCCAGCCATCACCAATGTGATCAAGCTTCTTGACTTTGAGACCAAGTAGCTTGCGATAAAAGGCAACGGGAAACGTCACTGGCAGTGTGATCGAATTGTAGACCGCAAGCGACATTAAGACCCCAAGTATCTCGTATTTATATAGAGGTTCAGGGCATCCTGGCTGAAACCATGTCATTCTTGTCCGCGGATCGACCGTGAACATCCCGATATCAGCGTTCAGAGCTTCAGCAAAGACAACCCTGAAGAACTCTTGTTGGACACCTCCATGGTCGACACCTTCCTCGCCTTCGTCCATACCCATACGCACCTTCAGAGGTCGCAAGAGCTCTCTTCTTTCGCGTCTCCAGAGCTGATCAATGGCATCAGTCAAAACGTTGTCTCTTCGAACTTGTAATACCAAATATGTCGCCATCGCTGGTCGAAGGGAGCCGAGGAGATCGAGATGGTTGTGCAGCGGGATGAACCCCCTGAATGCCATCCCTTGGACATGCCTTGATATCGCCATTGCGCTCTCAAACGATTTGGACATCGCTGCAAAGTTGATAGCTCTGAAATAGGTAACAACTTTCGCCGGTGGGAAGAGAAAAGAATAGGATAGGAGATGAAGTGTCTTATTATTCGCAGGGAACGATAGCCATTCCACTGGCATGTCCATTGGGTCAAGTCGATCTGAAAGCACCGGGGTTACAAAATCATCCGATATCAACCCAAGATTGTTCTTGTCTTCGAACATAGCGGCCAGGATCTGTACCGCTCCCCCAACGTTGCTGGCTCTATTCGCGGTGGCTTTTCCATCCCAGTCTCTGAGAAATAGTGCCCGTACTCTTTCCAAAATGGATGAAGCCAGATAATTGCCTTCGTATGAAACAAGCTGGTGCTGTACCTTTCGAAACGCTGCAATGTGTCGTAGCAGCAACTGTAAGATGTTCGCCGGCCGGGTCGCCTTCTCAAGGAAGAGTTTTCCACGGTGCTTCTGGCTTTTAGAGATCTCATAATACGCAAGGCGACTGTTAATAATGGTAACAAATTGTTCCACAAGCCTCACGGCAAGTTCATCATCGAACTTATCAATAAGATCAACAAAGCTTTGCAGAATGTGGCTGGGGACTACGTGCGAACCAGTATTGTGGAAGATCAATCCCTGGGCACGAGCCTTTCCAAAGAGTCCCCAGATATCCATGTCAGAATCATGGTTGCGATCAATGACGGTAGACGGTAGAGTCCACCGAGAAAGGACACAGACCACAAAAGCACAGCATTTTGCAGCATCTGCGTCACTGAAGAATCGATTTTTGGGCGACGTACCACTTTGAAAGAAATCGGTCTCCCTCGATGAAGATTTGCCACGGCCCTTGGTATTGTCCACAGGACGTTGGATACGACCTTCATACGAGATCTGAAGCCGTTGGAGACCTTGCCATAGGTGCTGATGAATATCATCTGGATTGCCCAAGTCGTAGAGAATAGCGGCAGACCGAAAAACCGATGCCATGTCAATATCCTCTACAGGACAGAAAGATTTAATGATCCGGACAGGATCTTTCAACACCAAAAAAAAGCTCTGACGGATGAATTTCTCCCTCTCCGTAGGTCTAGTTCCCGTCCGTGAACCCTCAGAGTTCGACGTTCTCGGACCTGAACGACTGGGTACTTCAACAGTCATACCTATTAAATCCTCTAAAATCGGCTCTGTCAGCAAGCATAGACTATGCACGGCTATTGGCTTGCTGAGACTCTTATTACCACCAGTGTTGTATCCGTCCTGATCAACAAGCGAATGGGCATTTTTGGCATCCGAGCCTTGCCGTTCAACATATGGCTTTGCAGCTCTCCCAACCTTCTTCGCAGGACTTCCATTCATACTGAATACCTTCACGTGGGCATCAGGAAGTGTTTGTGAAGATAAACCTTCTTCTGCCGAATCAGGCCGTTCTGCCGTAGAAACAGTAGTGCCACTAGTAGCAAGATACTTAACGTTGCCGTTAGATAGATCTTTACTTTGTGCATTAATCTCACTATTGGCATCTCTAGCCCTTGTGATACTGTAATCTTTATCTCTATCTGTGTCGGGATCTCTCGGTTGAAATGACGAAGAGCTTGTATCAGTCCGAGTTGAGACATGTGTGCTCGCATTTTCTTCGGCAATTTTCCTAACCTTGTTGCGAGACTTATGTAAGGCTTCGCGTTGCACAGAATGGTCCGAGCTACGTGATCGTGGTCGTAAAGGTATCCATTCCAGCATCCGTAGAGAGATCGTATCAAAGAGACTCTGAGTAAATGATTTTGGATCTTTGGAGACCCAGCCGCCTGCATGTTGCGTGGAATTACCATCTGGAGTATTGGACGGTACCGATCGTTGCCATCCATCTTCCATGCGCTTCTCAGCGCGGGTCTCTACACCTTCTGCCTCCCGAGACGGCACAGCGGCACCGGGGTGAAATGCTTTCCCGTTTGGTAGAGCAGTGCCATTCACGTGTACTGTTCGGTCCCCGTTAAATTCTGTATTGCTCGACTTTTCGAAGTCTCTACTTTTGCGCGGACGTCGCGTCGTTGCAGGATCTAAAGGAAGCGCGGGTGGATTGCGACAAAGGCCAGCTTCAGGATCTCGCTCGCTGATTAGGAAGCATGCCAACGTTCGAGCGCTCAAAGGTGTATATTTCCTCAGCGGCCCTTTGGCTACTCGTTTCTGGTAGCTGAGACACGTTGGGGTCGCGCATAATGGGTTCTGACAGCCATATAATATCTGATTGACGTACCTTGGAGGCTGTCAGCTTTCACCCGCCTTTATACTCAACATAGCTGCTTACCGTCGAATCAGTAGATGTAGATCCCGTTCCCTGGAATATTGGGCTATCTCATAAATATCATCTGGATTCGTGATGGTCACAACATGTCGCATGACATTTTCCGAGGCGGAGAAGGCGAGCTTCGGCTTTTGAAGACAAGCATCATAGCTCTCGCTGCGCATTGGTATATCTGCTGCTGCTGCCGGCGATCGCATGATCACTTCACAGCCGTAGAGAAGTACTCACATCTCTAGTCCATTGAGGCCGTAAGTTGATGATCGATAAGAGGACTGCTGGCTGATGGTCAAAGGTAATGCGGGCGCATCACGACATCGACTCGAGTCTTACTTGCCAGGCGGTTGAATAACAGGTTCGGATAGGCGCACCATCATAAGGTTAGATCGACCCAATGACAGCTCTCTTACTCTGTACAGTAAGGTATGGTATGGTATCCGTAACCTTTAATAAAATGACTAAGCCTTCCCCCCCTATTTGAACTATTCTATTTTCAGGGCTTACCCCTCGCCTACGCGCCCTTCAGGGTCTTTTTCTATCGTTAGTGCGTCATAAATTGGAGAAGTCGATTTTGCTCTGCTGCAGTTCACAAATTCTTAGGTGGGACTTCATAATTCTCGCTTCGCTTATCAATAGATCACTCACGTTTTCTTCTGCTGACAGCGCGAATCGTCAATCAGAGGGAGAGAATACTCTCGCCAGGCTGGTAGCTACATCTGTCCAGTACACATGATACACTTCTATCGTTCTTACTGATTTACGAGTGTTCTCACCTTATTTCCTGCTTCCGGGCCGACCGCCACTTTGTCCTCTCATCAAGCGAGTTACAGCTACCATATAAGGCTTTGAGCAGTCTCCTCTTGTCTTGCAACTCTCAAGATCATTACCTTTCAGCCTCATCGAATTATTCCATCCGAATCCTGTGTGTCCGTCTCCGTACAATATGGACAGCCAAACGAGTGCGGCCCCGCAGTCGCATCCCTTCACATGCAACTCTTGTCAAGTAGCCTTCCGTAACAGCGAGGCACAGAGGAATCATATGAGGAGTGACTGGCATCGATACAACCTCAAGCGTAGAGTCGCTTCACTACCACCTCTCTCATCAGAAGTCTTCAACGAGAAAGTTTTAACAGCGCAAGCGACGACAAATGCCGCAGCTGCGAAGGCTTCCTTCCAGCGAACTTGTGCGCCGTGTCAGAAAACATATTTCAGTGAAAATGCATATGAAAACCACATGGGGAGCCAAAAGCATAAATTGAAGGCGGCTACCGTGCAGAGAGGACAGAAAGACGAGACGAGCTCCGTTACTGGTTCAATGATTAGCTCCGCCTTCTCACTAGGCGAGCCTATCAACGTGAAGACACCGGGATCGGAGATGGAGATGGAATTCGAGAAGGTCGTTAACGGCATTAAGAAGACCTCATTAGGCGAAAACGATCCCGCGTCGACCAGATCCCATCCCTCTGCTGCCGACAACCTACCTGCACATCCGTTATCGCAGACGTCTTCAGCGAATGGTGCCAGCGAGGATAGTACGATGGAAGAAATTCCTTTGTCAAGATGTCTGTTCTGCAACTACGATTCACCAACTGTCCCACTCAGTGTGATGCATATGTCAAAATTCCACGGCTTGTTCATTCCGGAACAGAAATACTTGACAGACCTTGATGGTCTACTTCATTATTTACAGGCTAAAGTCCATACTAACAACGAGTGTCTTTACTGCCACAAACTCAAGGGCACGGCAAGTGGAATTCAGACTCATATGCGAGACAAGGGCCACTGTATGATTGCTTTTGAATCGGAGGATGAAATGCTCGAAATCGGTCAATTCTATGATTTCCGAAGTACTTATTCCGATGATGAAGATGATGATTGGGAAGATGAAGACGCATCCGAGACCGAAACCGAAGGTGGTGCACCTGTTGAAGAACAGGAGTGGGAGACCGATTCCTCCGCATCCTCAGTGGATAGCGCTGAAATTACGTCCGTTCCAATTGATGATCACTCACACCAATACTCTAAACTCAACCTTCACAGACACCACTCACGTCACGATCCTCGACCACACAAGAATGCAGATGGGTTTCATTCACACGCTCATGCACATTCCAACGCCGTTTTCTACGATGGCTATGAACTTCACCTTCCCTCTGGCCGGACTGCTGGTCATCGATCACTGAAACGGTATTACCGCCAGAATCTTCACAATTACCCTACACCTGAAGAGAGACAACAACGACTCCTTCTCGAAGGAACCGACGAAGATGGCGATGCAAACATGACAGATGGCACCTCGCCTCCAACTAGAGGAGAAAGAGGTAGAGGCCGTCGCGATGCCGATGGTGCTTTGATAACGCGCAACAACGCCGGGATGCTAGGTGCAACAGATGCACAGAAACGTACCGTCAAAGGTGCAGAGAAGAGAGACAAGAAACATGAAGAGCGAGCCAGGAATAGATACCAAGCTAAGTTGGAAAAGCAGCACAACTTCCAAAAGCATTTCAGGGTGAGTAACATCTTTTCATTGACGAGGTCTGAGGAGTGTAAACTGACTTGCATACCAGGATCCTCTTCTCCAGTAGATCAGATACTGGAAAGCGCTACTTACTATTCTTGCATGCAACAAATACCTTTTTGCCTTTGCATTTCCAACCAAACTTCCTCTTTCTGTTCATCCAACCAGCATTGCGATCTGGGATCATTGGGCGGCCGTTTGTTTCGAAAAGAAATTTTTATGACTTTTTTACATATTCACGCGGTGGAGTTTGTGCATATGCATATATGCCCTATGCATGCATGATATGGGAATATGGGGTTTTACGTTTCTAAGTTCTATGCGAGTATGAGTCGTTATCACGGAGGACATGAGCATGAACATGAGCATGAGTTGATATCAGTTCGAACCACTGGCAATTTCTACACTAGTCTTTCAGTGGTACATGACAAAACAAGACAAAGTATTGATTGATTGATTGAAAATGGAAACTCCGAATTGAATTGAAGTGATTTTATACCTCTTCTGCTTGATTGCTACTCTGCACTCATACATACACAGAAGTGAGAATCAATAAAGCCATAGATATAGACACGATAAATCATCATCAATTCATTTATCATCATCATACTTCCCTCCAACGATCACGCCTTCCCCTTCCCCCCACCACCACCACCACCACCGCCGCCCGCACCACCAACCCTCTTAAACTTCCTCGGATCCTTCCTACTCATACGTACGCGATCCCTCGTGCCTTTCCCACCTTCCCAAAACCCAGAACCGGCTTTGCCGACGAGCACGTTGTGGCAGAACGAGCAGGTGTCGGGTTTGTAGGGTTGTTCGCGGGAACAGAGGCCGCTGTTGGAAAGGGAGAGAAGGGGAGTTAGTTTTGTGGGGTGGGCTTGGGGGGGGGGGGGGGGGGGGGGGGTGCGGGGGGGGGGGGGGGGGGGGGGGGGGGGGGGGGGGGGGGGGGGGGGGGGGGGGGGGGGGGGGGGGGGGGGGGGGG
>QWDQ01000107.1:0-14333 GCA_003868215.1 Pseudophaeomoniella oleicola | reverse complement strand
TACTTGGGATAACTTGGGAACAATGGTATGTTTTCATAGTCGTTACGATTTAGGGGACAAACACGATTATAGATTTAACGATTATAATAGTTGGGACGAAATGGAAAAGGATATTATCAAACGTGAGAACGTTGGAGTTATCTTACCTTTGTACTTATTAGACCACAGTGGAATTACAATGAAGACCACAGGATTCGGTTGTCCTTGGGATAGTGGTCAAGTTGGGTTTATCTTTATCTCAAAGAAGAAAATGTTAGAGGAGTACGGAGGTAAAATTGTAACACAGAAGTTAAAGGATAGAGTTACCGAGTATTTGAGAAGTGAAGTTAAAACGTACGACCAATACTTGACAGGGGACGTTTACGGATATAGAGTATTCAAAGTGGAGAATGGAGAAGAAGAGGAGTTGGATAGTTGTTGGGGGTTTTACGGAGAAGAGGAATGTATGGAAGAGGGTGTAGGTATTATGGAGTATTACATTAGTCAAGAAGTAGAATTAGTATAAAAGATAACGTTGTGATTAATGTTAGGGGTATTCAGAAATGGATACCCTTTTTTATTGCGCATTTGTTTCCCGGAACTGGCGCTGTTGTGCGCTGGTGAATAATGTTTGACCCAAAGGTCGAAGTATTACAGGGTCAAACATTATTGGTAATCCCGGATGATCTGGAGACAGGTGAAAAATAAATTTAAAAAAGTTATAAGATTTATTTGGTTATATGGAAAATTGTATTACCTTTGTACTCAATATTAATCACAAACACAAATACTATGAAGAACGTACACTTAATACCAACGGACAAACCAAGTAAGTTATACTATTGGGAAGGAAAACTAAGATTAGGAAATTTGACAACTGCCCCTAAAAATTTAGGAATATCTAATCAACACATCTACATCACTTCTGATGAAGAAATTAAAGAGGGGGATTGGTATCTCAATATAGAAGAAAAAAATGGTATAAAAAATCCATTTTATGGAAAACTGTATAAAGCTAATGAATCCATATATAAAGTATCTTTAGATTATCTTGTAGACAATCTTAAAAAAATCATCCTAACAACAGACCAAGACTTAATCGATGATGGTGTACAAGCTATTGATGATGAGTTCCTTGAATGGTTTGTGAAAAATCCAAGTTGTGAGGAGTTTGAGGTTAAGAAAGAATACATAACACCTTTAGGAGATATTGTAGAAACTTGCTACGACAATGAAAGATTAAATTACAAAATAATCATTCCAAAAGAAATAGGTTTCAAAGTAGAGAATGGAAAAAGAACAGAAACTTTTTACCAAGAACCTAAACAAGAAACACTTGAAGAAGCTGCTGAAAAATTTGCTAAAAAATTTGGCAGTGAAATAGATTCAACTCGTTATTATGCTTTTATTAATGGTGCTAAATGGCAACAAGAAAGAATGTATAGTGTGGAAGAAGTTGAAAATATTTTAATAGAATATGTAAAAACAAATCCAACCAAACCTTACAGAGTTGTTAGTTGGTTTCAACAAATTAAAAAGAAATAAGATATGGGAGGTTTAGGAGGTGGAATAGCATTGATAATATTATTTATTATAATGCCAATGTTAGAATTTTTAATTGATAGAATTTTTAAAAACAAATAAGTTATGGAAGTAAGTAATACAAGAGTAGTTGAACTACTTAATCAAACCAATTTAAATTGGAACGTTAGAAGTGAGAAAGTACAAACTGAAAGTGGTCTTATATTAGACGGGTACAATGCACTTGTGAGAGAAGATACAAATGTTGCTTTGTCTGTTAGAGGTGAAGGATATTACCCGTATCAAAATCACGAACTTGTTGAACTATTAGATAGAGTATCGGGACTTACAGGTTTATCAATACACAGAGGAGGTTTCTTCGGGGACGGACAAAAAGTATTCATTCAACTTAAATCAAATAACTTGAGATTAGGGAATGATAGAATTGAGGGTTACCTAACTGGAATTAATAGTTTCGACGGAACAACATCTTTAGCTTTCGGTCCTAGTAACATTACTATTAGTTGTCAAAACAAATTCTTCGCAAGTTTCCGTGAGATGCAATCAAAGGTAAGACACACCAAGAATATGGTAATGAGAGTTGATGAAATCTGCAGAAGATTGGAAGGAGTATTAGATGAGGAGAAAATCTTATTTGATAAAATCGTAAGGTTAAGTGAAACACCATTTGACCAAGCTATTAAAGATAGTGTAACACGAAGATTATTT
This sequence comes from Pseudophaeomoniella oleicola, assembly GCA_003868215.1. Lineage (NCBI taxonomy): Eukaryota > Fungi > Ascomycota > Eurotiomycetes > Phaeomoniellales > Phaeomoniellaceae > Pseudophaeomoniella > Pseudophaeomoniella oleicola. The sequence continues at coordinate 12,104 of QWDQ01000107.1, read as the reverse complement.
AACATCGACAAAGATGTGGACTTAAATGATATGGATAGCATCAGTGGAGTTACAAGAAATAAATTGAGTAGGTATTACGTGGACTTGAATGGAGAACTACAAGGTAAAGGAGATAACCTTTGGGGTTTGTTTTCAGGAGTGACCAAGTACACCACACATAGTTTAACCAAGAACGACAACACCGAAGCTAAAATGTTCGGAGTCTACGGGAAAAGGGAAAAAGAAATATTTGAATTATTATAATTGAATATTACATTAAAACCACCTATTATTGGTGGTTTTTTTATGCGCGCAAAATTGATAGAACTGGCGCGCACTGGTACAGGACCAATAATGTTTGACCCAAAGTAGTGAGGTATTACAGGGTCAAACATTATTCACTGTCAGGACCTGATCCGTCACCTTCAGAAAAAATAAAATAATATTAGGTGGAATGGAATTAATTTTATACCTTAGCCCTATCAATCTTAAAACATAAACTATGAACCTAAGAATCCAAAACACATTCGACCGAGTATTTTACCATAATGGTTTTAAAATTAAAAGAAGAGCTTTCGATGTCACATCTTATTACAATAAGGAAAAAGATATGTGGGGACAACTGGACGAAAGACTTAGAACAGTAGAGGTTAATGATATACAATTGAACTTCTCAATCACTGAATTAGATGAGGAATTAAAAAAAATTTAAAAATAAATTAAAATAATTTTGGTAGGAACGAAAAAAGTATTATATTTGTCCCACTAAACAATCAAACATTATTAATCCAAATCGGGGACAGGTTATCTGAACAAAAATTAAAATGGGAAATAACAAAGTTTACTCAGGAAAAAAAGTTAGTGAAATTTTAGAAACTAAAGACTATTCAATCTTTAGAGAACATCGTGACAATCGTGTTATCAATGATAATCACGTTAAGAAATTAGCTACCAAAATGAAACTTAATGGTTGGTTACCAACTTCAAGAGTTGTCATCAATGGTTCGGGAGAATTAATTGACGGACACCACAGAGTTAGAGCCGCGAAAATCGCTAATGTACCCGTACGTTATTCAGTACACAGAGGTGCAAATACTGACGATATTACCGAATTGAATACGTTACAGAGAAATTGGAGTCCTTATGACCACTTACATAAATTTGTTGTTCGTGAAAATCCACATTATGTAACGTTCCAAAAGTTTGTGAATGATTACCCAATGTTTAAGTATACAGAAGTATCAATGTTGTTGAGTAACAATATGACTTCCACTAAAAGAGATTCTTTCGAGTCGGGTAATTACGTTGTGAAGAATGAGAAAGTAGGTCGTGAATGGGCGGATAACCTATTACGTCTTAAACCATACTTCGAGAAATTCTATAATAAATCTATCTTTGTTAGAGGTTACATTAAAGTAATGTCGTCTAAAGGAGATGTGTTTAACTTTGATGAGTTTATCCACAAAGTTAAACTTAGACCAAATAAATTAGTACCTTGTGGTACGGTTGACCAATATGTTGAGATGATTGAAAGTATCTACAACTACAATCGTAGTAACAAAGTGAACTTACGTTTTTAAGACTTGGGTTGATAGTGTTAAAGGGGAGTGTCGAAAGACCTCCCTTTTTTCTTGCCCAATATTTTCCCGGACGGTAATCCACGGGGGAATAATGTTTGACCCAAAAAGTACAGAGAAAATTTGGGGACTCGATTCCGGGACTGGGAGAATCCCAATAATGTTTGACCCAAACATATTACACCAATGGGTCAAACATTATTTGTTACCGGACGATGATCTTCCAGGTGAGAAAAATAAATTAAAAATAATTTGTTTTATTTCTTGTATAATAGAAATATTGTTATATCTTTGTCCTATATTAATCACAAACACAAATCAAATGGACGACATTATTAAAAGACTTACAATGATTAAAGACCTTTTAGATATTGAAGAAGAAATTAAAAAAGGAGATTTAAGTAAATTCAATAAAGCTACTGACACTAAAATCGTATTCTCAAAAAAACAAAATATGAATCTTATTCGACATTATATAACATATAGAAGAAGAAAAAGAATCAACGATAAAGAAATATATAACGTAACATTTTTACATCGAAAAAACAAATACCAATACGGGTCGGACGAGTTTAATAACTTTATCGCCGACAAATGGGAAAAGTTTAAAGAGAAGAAAAAAATCGACATCGATAGTTTAAAAAAAGAACAAGAAAAGTGGAGTGAATTCCACACCTCAATATCAATCACAAACTAAAATCAAATGGTAAAGAAGTATCCAACAAAGAAGTATCAGGTAATATCCCCAGACGGATTTACTATTGAGTTTGAAAACCCTTACTACACAAGTAAGAAGAAGGCTATTGCAGCTTTTGAGAAGTGGAAAGAACGTTACGTTCAACAAGGTTATTATAGTTCGTCAAGGTTCGGAGTATTAGAGTTAAAAGATTTAGAACAATATTGTGATTTTAAAGTAATATAGATATGGGAACATTTAATTTTTCGTTACAACAAAAAGTAACAACGTGGATGGAAACTGAATATGAAATCGAAGCTGACACTTTGGAAGAAGCTAAACAGAAAGCAATCCAATTTCATAAGGAACGTCATACAGAGAGTATCGGTTGGGAAGAATCAATGGATGTACAAGAACCGATGACACCCGAAGATAATCGTGGGGAACCAACGGAAGAAATCTTTGATGATGAGGGGAATATAATTTGGAATAATACGATATAAGACGATAGGGTTGGGACGATAACTAAATTAGTGTTCAGGTATTACACCAACCCTTGAATCTTTTTTAAAAATAAATTTGTATAATAGAAATATTGTTATATCTTTGTCAAGAATTAAAAAACACACACAATGGAAAAGACAGAATTGATTAAACGTATTCAAAAGATTATTGTAGAGTTTGGGGAATTTACAACCGCAGACGTGGAGGCTAATGGTAGTCCTGTTATTCAGTCGTTAGGTAATACACACCTATTAGCTGAACAATTTGGGGAACATAAGGTAACCGCCGTATTGTATGTTAATGACACGGAAACAGATGAAGATTATATCAGTTACGAAGATTTGAGTGAAGACGTATTACAGGAGATATTATTGTTAGCTGAGATTTGGGAAGCTGAATGTATTAGAACAGAAAAAAGAATTTCAAACTAATGAATCTTAGAACCTTTAGAATCGGAGAGTATGCTGTAGGTGGTATTATCCGAGTGAGAATTAACCTTGAATCAATATTCATTCAAACATTGGATTACGATACAGAGGAAGAAGTAACAAGAAATTCATTTCCACTTAACGATGAATCGTATTGGTTAATCAGTGATAGGTTACACGAATTGACATCATCATTTTACGCAGAACGTATTATGAAGTTTATTGAAGAAAACGCAGAAATTCATTCAGAAATATAGATATGGAAAAAATAGTTAAATCGACTTGGAAGAATATTATTATCGTTATTGTTTTATTTTACGTTGTTGGGGGTTCATTATTTATTTGTGGGTTATTATTCGGTAAAGGTTTAGACACATACAAAGAATATAGGTTTAAGAATTCGCCAGAGTACCTTAAACAACAAAGAGAATTACATAGTATCGGTCGCGACATTGAATTACATTATAAAAGTAGTGTTGATGGGAAAATGGAAACACGAGAAAAGGAAATTGAGGCAACAACTGAAGAAATGAACAGAATCACAAAATTACTCGAAAAGGGATTAACTGACAAAGAATTGGAAAAACTTTTAAGAAAGTAGACTTATGAAATTTACACCAACAAGCGAAACCGCAAGACAAGAAGTGCTGGAATATTCTTTAAAAGAATTAACAGACCAACAATTAAAAGAGGAGTTATCAAGACGTGGATTTTTCACGGATAACTTATGGAGTGTTCACGATGTTAAAGGAATCTTTAATGTAACAGATGACGAAGCTCAAGAAGTGTTAGAGAAATCTTTGACCAACGATGCAACAATGGAACAGATTTGGCAATCAATAAGTATCTTTGGAGATATGGAGGGACATCGTAGAGTAGATGAATTTCAAGTAGGGGATTTTGTATTAGTACCCGACCCGAATGATAGTGATATTCATAACCACGAGTTTTTGGGAGTGATTAAATTAATTAAAGGAGAGTATGCAACCGTAGAGGACGGGGACGGAGATTGTTTTGACATTGAATTGGATAGATTAGAACACGAATAAGATGAAAGAAATCACAGAAGAAGACGAAGTAATCTTTGATAGTTACGACCAACTATCTTATCAGGATTTTGGGGGTGAGGAAATCGTCCTAATGGTTGACGGAGTATTGATTGGGGAATGTGAGGTATGGACTGACGATGAGAATGAGAACCGAGAATACATTGCAATCAATTACGAAATGATTTATTTAGATACTATTAAGAAAATATAGTGTTTACTTTTAGAATCTAATTCAATATATTAATATTAGAATTGTGTTTATAATTTGTGTTTGATAAGTGTTTAAAAAGGAGTGGTAGAAATATCATTCCTTTTTTTTATGCTCGCAAATTATAGAACTGGCGCTGCGCACATTTCAGGTGAATAATGTTTGACCCAAAGTTATCCTTCAACGATCGGCCGGTGACAGTGAATAATGTTTGACCCAAAGTTATATGTGGGTCAAACATTATTGGTAGACATTCCAGATCGTATCCAGATCATAAAAAAAAATAAAAATAATTTGTTTTATTTCTTGTATAATAGAAAAAATGTTATATCTTTGTCGAAACAAATTTAATCACAATTATATGAGACACGAAACAATTTCAAAATCAAAGAAGTTAACAGGACTTTCCTATTTAGGAATGGTAAACAATTCAACCAAACACGAGAAGGCGTACAAGTACGATGAGTTAGTGTATACCCTTTATCTTGCACCTGCAAAGATGAGTGGTTATGAGGTTTGTCCTAAACGTACCGAAGAGTGTACATTGTTATGTTTGAACGAATCAGGTCGTAACAAAATGGACACTAAAGAAAACAAAATCAATAGTTCGAGAATTAAAAAGACGAAACTATTCTTTGAAGATCGTGAGTTCTTTGTCGATTGGATGATTGATGAGATTAAGTCCGCGAAATTAAAAGCTGAGAAAATGGGGTATCATTTTAGTGTACGTTTGAATAACACGTCCGATATTTCCCCCGAATCATTTTACACTACAGTAAATGGTAAGAAAATGAATGTACTACAGATATTCCCCGATGTTCAATTCTACGACTACACAAAGGTAGCTAACAGAATGAAGTTACGTTTAAAATATCCTAACTACGATTTAACCTTTTCTTTTAGTGGGGATAATATGGATGATTGTATTAAGATGTTAGACGACCAAGTAAGGGTTGCAATGGTGTTCGATAAAGTACCCACGTCATACAACGGTGTTAAGGTTATTGACGGTGACCTTTACGATATGAGATACCGAGACGATAACGATGTTATTGTCGGTTTGAAGTTCAAACGAGTTCGAACCAAGTTAGACAAAAAGTATTCTTTCGTAATACAATAATCAAGAAACCCCGAAAGGGGTTTTTTTATGCTCCAGAATAACGATCGGTCCTGACAGTGAATAATGTTTGACCCAAAGGTCAAAGTATTACGGGGTCAAACATTATTGGGGAAGGTGAACCAGATCATCACCTTCAGAGAAAAATAAAATAATTTAAAAATAAATGAATTATCCCATTGTGGAATGAAATAAATGTTATACATTTGTAATGAATTTAAAACACAATCAAGATGAGAGTAGTTGACCACAACAAATTTAGAAAGTTTGAGTATGAGAACGAAGTTAATCCGAACAAGTATCAATTAGGTGATATTCTATTTAGAGACTATTCAGATGTTTACGTTGATAGTGGTGAGGGGTTATCACCAAATGAAATCGGTGTCGTAATACAGACCTTTGAAGATGGGGATGTGAGAACCGATATGTGGGGAATGTGTTGTGAGAGTGAAGTGTCGATGGCAACATTAGAACAGATAGATTTATATAGACCAAATTTAATTCAAGAAATTTTAACTTAATAGTTGTATAATACAAAAAGTTTTATATCTTTGTACCGAATATTAATCACTAACAATCAAAATCAAATAAAATGGGAACAAGAAGCACTTACAGAGTTATCGAAGAATGGACTGACGACAGACCAGAGGCGAAAGTTAAGAAAGGACAAAACAAATTAGTTCTATTGTACGCACAATACGATGGTTACCCAGAAGGTCACCCAATGGAAACTGCGGAGTGGTTAGCTAAGGGAAGTGTTGTTAGTGGGTTTACTCCAGACGCGAAAATATTACAATTCAATGGTGCAAGTTGTCTCGCGGCTCAACTCGTGGCGAAGTATAAAGATAAAGTAGGTGGGTATTACATTTACCCAATGTCACACAGAGGTACTTGTTGGGAAAATTACACTTACGATATCATTGTTAAGGAAGACAATTCTATTGAGTACATCGCTTATGAAGTGGGTGGTGGTTATGGCGGAAAGAGACCAAGATTTAAAAAAATCTTTCAGGGTTCACCTTTTGAGTTCATTGTAAAATTCAAAGAAAATGATGAAGAGGAATAAAGTTAGATTCAATCTTTCACGTGGTGAGAACTATATGAAATGGAAAGTAATGTACAAAGATGGTAGTGTTGCGTATTACAGACCTATAGATGTTCAGATTATAATGTCAGGATGTACTTTGAAGAATAGTCGAAAGGCTGCGGAGAACATTTACACAGGTAAGACAAACAAGGTGGTATGTGCGTGGGTTCTTTGTGATGAGGTTGAAATCAGAACCGAGAACTTTTTTAAAGATAATTCAGGTCGTATCAAATTCAATCCACGTGAGTTACCTTATTGGAATATGAATGGTGTGAATATGGACGGACAAAACATTGACTACCTGTTTAGTGTGGACTTCGGATTATATCGTTCAGTCGTATAAAAAAATAATAGGGATATTGTTTGTTATAATGATATCCCTTTTATATCTTTGTCAAACATTTAAATCAACATATTATGTCAACAATCAAATTTTGGGAGAAAGAAGCAAAGGATGTTCTCCTTAACAAAACAATCGTAGAGGTTCGTTACTTAACGGACGAAGAAATGGAAATGATGGGATGGTACAAGAGACCACTATCATTCATATTAAACGACGGAACAATCTGTTTCCTATCTCAAGATGATGAAGGTAATGACGGAGGCGTAATGTTCTTTCAAAATGATGAACACCCCAATGGTGTATTACCTGTGATTTCATAATTATAAAATTTAGAAACTATGCCAAACTGGTGCAACAATTCCATTGTCATTAATGGTGACAAGGATAAGATTAAAGAGATTAGGGACATTCTCGAATCAATGGACAAGACCACAGATGAGACAGGTATCTTTGAATCTCTTGTGGGTAGAGATGAAAACATTACCGAAGAACAATATCAAAACGGAGGTTGGTATCAACACAACATCAATAGATATGGATGTAAGTGGGATGTTAGTTATGACAATGCAGTTATCGATGGTGACGATGAGTACATCACAATGAATCCCGAGACTGCGTGGTCACCACCTGAAGATTTCTGTAGGTTACTTGCACAGAAATTCGGTGTGACTATCAATCTTGAGTATTCTGAGCCTGGTAATTACTTCGCAGGTAGATTCACAATAGATGAAGATGGTAATGAGGAGAGTGAATCATATGACTACCTTGAAGGATTGTATCACATAGATGAAGACTACTTTTGGATGGAAGTACGTAATGACTTGGAGTCCCTTTTTGATGATGAAGATGAACCGAAGAGTGTTGGAGAATGGTTACAAGACTTCTCTTTTGTTAGTTCGGGACACAAATCCGAATTGATAGACCTTTACAACGAAGTAAAATTAGAAGTAACAAATTAGAATCACCGGTGGGTCGAATAATGTTTGACCCACCATAATATAAAAACAATGGGAAGATTTAATAAGACGGTCGACGGAGTATTCGTTGACATAGTGGGGACAGAAGATCATATAAGTAGTTACGATAAGTTTATCAACTACGGGAACAACATAACTCCGAGCAGGGAACTTAAGAAGTTTACGACTCAGTACAAGAACTTAGTGAAGGAGTTCACACCAACACTTGAGAAGTTGGCCTCAGTGGAAGAGGTGGTAATGCAACTAAGGTCCCGAGAGAATATAGATGAAATCAAATTGTCATTGGTACGTGAGTACGTATACGCAAGATGTTCATTGTACCGTAGAGGAGTCCAATCAAAAGACATCCGTGTGATTGTGGACAAAGAAGAGTTCTGGGAATTCAATAAAGTGGATGACCTTTTAAACAACACTGAGTTTATGGAGAAGGTCACCAACAAACTTACTAAGGCAATGGATACAGAAATTAAAGAGAATGTTAGGACCTTATAAAATATCATAACATTATTTTGTATATTCGAATTTAAATATTATTTTTACAAACCAATTAAATAAAAAATAAAATGTCAAAAAAACCTTTAAACATTATCTCTCTATTCGATGGTATGTCTTGTGGACAGATAGCTGTAAACCAATTCCTTAACAAGGGTGATTACAACTGGTACGCAAGTGAGATTAATAAACCAGCGATGAATGTAACACAGCACAACTTTCCGGATACAAATCAACTCGGGGACATCAGAGGTATTACAAGTGAGACTCTAAAGACAATAGATGGTCAGGTCTTTATGGTAATGGGTGGTTCACCTTGTACTGATCTATCAATTGCAGGTTCAAGAAAAGGAATCGTAACGAAGGAGAACATTCGTATTACAACGTTGGAACAATACCTACAGCTTAAGGAAGACAACTTCGAATTCCACGGGGAGTCATATTTGTTCTGGGAGTTCATCAGAGTGGTGAAGGAAACTAAACCGAAGTACTTCTTCTTGGAGAACGTGGTGATGACTGGTCCGAATAAAGTTTGGGAACACGTTATCTCGGATGAGTTAGGTGTTAAACCAATTAGAATCAATTCATCATTGGTGTCAGCTCAGAACAGAGATAGATTGTATTGGACGAACATCCCTAATGTATCTGTTCCTGAAGATAGAGAAATCTTTATGAAGGATATCATTGAAGGAGCGGTTGCAGGTTATGGTTCTAGTAATCAGAAACATCACCCGTCTGATATTGGTTGGACAAAGAAAGTTTCCACAATGAGACCAGACAACAAGGCGAACTGTTTGACCAAAGGTGGGAATAGACGTAAGGTTAAATTCTTAAATGGTGACATCAGACCTTTAACTGTTGGTGAGTGTGAATTGTTGCAGACAGTACCACTTGGATACACGGATGTGATTGGTGTATGTAACACGGCGAGATATGCGATGTTAGGTAATGGATGGACAGTTGATGTTATATCTCACCTATTCAGTACCATCCCTGAATTCAGTAAAGTAAAGGTATACTAAACTCGGACCGATGAGAAAGAATATTGAGTGGTTAATGGATTTATACATTGTGTACTTCCTATACAATCCCAACAAGCGGATGAGATACCATAAGTATATGATTGATAAATACGGAACCCGATACACGGATCTCTTTGGTAACAAATAATGTTTGACCCAATGGATAATATTGAATTAACTTTGAAACCCTCCCAGTGGATTAATGCTGGGTGGGTTATTTTTGGTGTACTTGGAATGCCCTTAGTGTTCCCACCGATTATTGCTCTATGGAAGATACTGGAGGTATCCTGTCACAGGTATGATTTCTACGACGACCTCATCTTGGAGAGACAGGGTGTGATTAACGTTATCACCAATGAGATTCATTACCACAGGATTAAAGCGGTGAGTATGGAGGAACCTATACTATACCGAATCGTGGGGTTATCGACTCTACATATAAGAACCTCAGACCCATTCATACCGGAGTTAGATATCAAAGCCATTCCGGTGGGGAAGACACTAATGAGAGACCTGAAGAATATAGTGAAGGTTTCCAAGAAGAGAGAAGGCGTCAGAGAGTTTGATATGTTCAACCTGTAACGAAGGTGAAGACGGATTGTCAATAATGTTTGACCCAAAAAATAGTTTATCAATTATTTGGAATATCAAATTATATTGTTTATATTAATAGTGTAAACAAATATAATGATATGAAACAGACAACTAAGACAGGACGTCGTAATCAGGTTACAACCTATGTACCGATTGCTGACAACATCTACCACGATGGATCATCTTACCGAGTACGTGTAAGAGTTCAGGGTGAGAGCGTGGGTAAAAGTTTCTCTAACAAGAGAAAGGCCATTACTTTCCGTAATCAATTATGGAGAGCGTAGTATTGTAAGACTTATGGTTATCAAGACCTGGGTATGACTTTACTCAGGTCTTTTTTTATTATAATGTTTTGGTATGATAAAAAGAATATCTAACTTTGGGTGGACCTATAGTGTACCATCCCCTGGGATGAGAATCCTAACTCTACTGAGTGTACCATCGGTCACGAAGAATGAGTGTATGACAACCGACCATCACCATAGTGTATTACAGTGTGACCATTACGGGACTCCCTCCGTAAACTACGGTCGTCCCTTCATCCCGTCCCTGTGGCGGTGGATCTGTCGATCCACCTTCAGGGGATACTAGAACTTATGTCTCCGACGGTGTCCTGTAGTGTATGACAGGGGTCAGATTACGACATCCGTAAAGATATTGGGGTTTCATTAAGAGATTCACAATAGGACTACGTGGTCCTGATATTAAATTCACAAAGAATAGGGTATTACATTACGAATATTATAATTCGGGATGAAGGGAGGGGATCTCGACAGAGTCCCCGACCGTATAATGGTTATACTATGATATGGATGGGTATAAATGTTATATAATTTTGTATAATGATATACCTGTTTTAAAAAAATATAAAAAATAGATCACACTTCACGAAAGGGACAATCCCTGGGTAGTTACTGCAGATGTGGTTTAAAGTGGTAAAATGTGGCTGTAATACATAGGAACCCAAAAACCGGACATAAAGTCACATATTCTAGTGGGATTATCGATCACGACAAAATGTCATAAAAAAAAGTGCTGTTTTAGGGTATAAAAACACAAATAAAATAGGTCTTTTTTCAGGGGTAATTAATTCGGTGTGGAGTACCTTTCAGGTGGAATAAATTACTAAGTATTACAATGGTGTACTGACAGAAGTATTACATTACTGACAGATATACTAGTGGGTTGTGTCGGTGTAGAAGACCCGATGAAACAAAGTGTAATCGGTCGGAACACTCTCGTGTCCCTCCCTGTCGAAGACGATAGTGGCAGTCGGAAGATGATATCTTCCTCCTATACTATATCAGGAACACCATAGTGGATGACCCTCATCTATTATATCATACTTACGTTCACCATTTACACTATAGATTATTCCTCTTACAGGTTCACGTGTTTCTGGATTATACCTAATAGGACTTATGTTTATTATATTCCTGGGTATAATGTATGGATGTAATCTTTCCATATCTTCACTTACCCTTTCATTATTATTTAGGAATTTAAACTCTCTCATATACTAATGGTTCTTCACAGTTGGGACATTCATTTATCTTGATAAGGTTATTATTTCTAAAACTCCAATTACTTACCATTGGGATATCTTTTATATCTAATACCTTATAATCTTTTACATCATATACTTCCCCATTTATATCATAGTATCTATCTTTATACCTTGTTATAATATGGTCTTTCTTTATTGAGATATAGGGTATAGTACTCTTATACATTTTACTTAGTAGTATATAGAATTTATAACAACTACCTTCCATATAGATATGTTTAATATACTCATCACTATCTCTTAGTTCATTTATAAACTTTAGTATATTCATAGTATTAGTTTTACCCCCGGGATGAGGGATTTTGGTTAACCTTAATGAATATGGTGTAGGTTAGTCTCCCATTAGTTATGTCATCACCGAAGGATTCCTTTATCCTATGTGGTATGGTTGCGGGATATATGGCCAATCTATTATATTCATTCTCCACGTAGTCGATTTATTCGTTATCATCATTATAAAAGATGGTCCCCGAGTTTGGTGGTG
>QWDQ01000106.1:0-14675 GCA_003868215.1 Pseudophaeomoniella oleicola | reverse complement strand
TGGAAGTCTGATGGGTGGAAGTCTGATGAGTGAAAATCTGATGAGTGGAAGTCTAGTGGGTGGAAGTCTGATGAGTGAAAGTCTGATGAGTGGAAGTCTAGTGGGTGGAAGTCTGATGAGTGAAAGTCTAGTGAGTGGAAGTCTGATGGGTGGAAGTCTAATGAGTGGAAGTCTAGTGGATGGAAGTCTAGTGGGTGGAAGTCTAGTGGGTGGAAGTCTAGTGGATGGAAGTCTAGTGGGTGGAAGTCTGATGGGTGGAAGTCTAGTGGGTGGAAGTCTAGTATAATTACGTGACTAAATAAGGCTATAAACCTCGTCGGCCTCTATAGTAATATCCAACTCCCGCCGTGTATACTGAACGGTATATACAATAAATCGAAAGACATTCCATAATTCCATATAATCTTTTCTTTTCTGAACCCAAAGCTTCTGTATCACATCTTTTGCATTATCAGATTGACGAATATCGAATAACTGTTTAAGTGACGAAATAAATCGTTCATCACCTAAAGCGATCACCAGTAACTGTGCCAATATATGACTATATACGCACCGTTTACCGAAGTTCTTGTTTTCACCCCGAAGATCGGTATGCGAGTTTAACGGAAATGCGCAGTGATAATGTAATCCTGGCGGCTGCCGCGTTGCAGATTTTATTCGATATGCGGTTTGAAGTCGTTTTTCGATTTCATCATCCGTTTCCTTTAGGGCGCCGTATTTTGTTCGTCGAGGACATGTAACCCAGTTGTAACCGCATGACTTTGGTTTACATTTTACCCAGCAATATAAACAGAATCCATCACCGTACGTGATAACGCAGTTCATCGCTCTGAGCGCTTGGTCCCGTTGTGCGTAAATGTCCACGCTGGTACGGGCGAGGTCACGCCATATGCGTATGTATCTACGGGACCACATGCCGGGCGTATCCTCTGAAGGGCTCACCATCTCGGGCCGGCTCGCCTGACGCGGATCCTTCGCTTGATCTCTCTGTATATCGGCTAACATGGCATCATCTCTGTCCAGACTGGAAGACGTCCGGTCCATCCTGGGTCCCGCGTATGAAGGCGAAGATCGTCGTGCCGGCGAGAACATGCTATGATGATCTCGTACCGCTCTCGTTTTCCTCCCCCAGTCATTATCGCCAATCGCCAAGTCGCCTTCAATCTCGTCGATATCCAGGCCACTATCTACTATTGGATCCTGCTGGTATGGACGGCGGTATCTGTGTCGTCTCATCGACGGGCTTGACATCTGCGTCGCAGTGAGATCGTATGTTCCCAGTCGTGAGGTGGATCTTGCAGGCATGATATGGGTTCGTGGTGAGTCATAAAGATCCGACGTTTCGGGTATTACTGTTGTTGAAGCCGCGCTTACTGTAGATCGCGCGCTCTGTGGCTTATTCCGTTCATCAGTTCTCTGGAAACATTCCTGTTCAAACTCCTGAGTTAAATCGTTATCTGATAACCCCTCATCTGACAGTGCAGCCTCGGATTCAAAGGTGTCCCGATTCATATCGAGAGCTGTTTGACCGGCCGTCTCCTGTGGTACTGAGGATGGAGGAGTGGTTAAACTACCGTTATTCCCACGTCTGAGACAGACATCGCACCTTTCGTTATAAGAGCCACAACTCCGCGGTACCTCGGATTCACCTAGATATCTATTAATAACCCCGCGTCGGCACTCGTCACCTCGGATGTAATGAATCCAGGCGGTTTCCGCTGACTGTATTGGTTCCAGGTCTGTATTCCAGCACTGTTCTTGCATGAACGTCTTGGTTAATATCGTCCTGCTTTTTGCGCATTGCCCTCCCCGCCCTCCCCGTCCAGACTGCTGCACCAAGCCGATAAGGTTCGGCCAGCAGTCGAAGTGTATGACCAAGTCGATATTGCTATAATCGACTCCCACTTGAAACGCGGTTGTCGCGACCAGCACATGGGGCGCGTTGGGATCGTCAGCGGCAAATCGAGCCAGCTCGGCGAATCTATCTTTCACGCCTCTATGATAGCGTGGGACATTGAGCAAATCACCAACAGCATCAGCGTCTTTTTGCGTACGCACGAAAACGAGGCCTTTGCGACCTGGACGTACGGCAGCCACACATCTAGTGATCTCAGCAGTTGCCCTGTCGTGCGTTAGATCCGTTATAACTGAGTAACCCAGGTTCGCTCGATTCACAGATCCACGCACGATTCGGATGTTCGGGGTCACGAAGTCAACACGCCGGGTCATCTCTTCCAACACGTGCTGTGGCAACGTCGCTGAGAGCAGCACCCACTGAATAGGGAGACCCCTCCTCAGTGTTCGACAGATAACATCCAGCACGCGATAGGCCTTTTCCGTCACGAGCATATGACACTCGTCATAAAAGATCCGAGCCAATTGTCTGTTCTCGGCCAGCTCCCGGATTTTCGTCGCCAGAGACCCCGTTGATGCCGCCTCAACCGTCGCCAAAATGACGGTACCGACGTTTTGGTTATCGGCCGTCCATCTATGCACGGCGATTCCGTAATTATCGAACCGCTGCTGCATAGACTCGCATAAGGCCAGAGTCGGGCACAGCACTATAGTCACCAAGTGTCGATCCGCTGCTGCGGAGAGTGCGGGCATCACGCTTTTACCTCCCCCTGTCGCGTCGATCATTATGAAAGATTCTTGTGAACTGTACATGGCCTCAGCTGCTGACCTCTGCGTCTCCGATCGCCACTTCGCATCCGGACCGAACAGGAAGCGCAATGCGGACCCGGCCTTCGCCGTTAAATCAGTAGAGATCTCATCAGGTTGCTGCTGGACGAGCGTGGGTCGTGCTGTCTCCGCCTGTTCTCGACGCTCCATGTATGTAATCGCCGGGATGTGGCCGGTGGACAGCAGTGGCCGCAAGATGTCCGTCACCGCGTTTTGAATCCAGCGTTCCATCTTCTCTGGCAACACGTCATTCATGATGCTGATTATCTCTTCGCGTGTGACGCATTGTCGCTTGTTTGGCGCTCCTGCAGCTGCCGGCATGCCGTCATCTTTACGTTTGCGGGTAGCGCTTTGCGTGTTGTTTAACCCCCAGAAGGTCCACCATGATTGGGATACTTTATACCATGCCGTCAGTGATCTGTCGGACATCCCCCGCAGATATCGCGCGTCTAAAGCATAATGGTGTTCCTCGGTCTCTTGCGTGTGTCCAGCCTGAAGGATATGATTGATGATCTCGACCATCTTGTCACCGCCAAGGTGAGACTCGTCTGCAGGGGTGACGATGCAATCTCGATCGATGGCTATCAGGATCTCGCGCCACTCTCCGGTGCCGAATGTGAGCCCTGCTCCGATTTCGGTCCACTGCCTCAACAGCGCCGTGACCTGGCTTGAAGCCCATTTCGTACCGTCTGTGTGCCACATGTACCCGCAGCACGCGGCCTTCACGTTTGCTTCTCCCGCCCGTATCTGCAGGGACTGCATGAAGGGAAGCGCTTCTGTCATCAACGCAAGATACACCGCGCCCAATTCCGGAGGCAGAAACCGCCCTATCATCTTCGGTCCATGCTGCACCGAGTCGGTCTTGTTATAGGCGTATATTGCCACGAATGTCCCCCGGTGGATGTAGAAGCTTCTCGCAAAGCTCGTCCCGTTCGTCGCGCGTAATTCCACCAGCTCCGTTCCACGTGGGGGTAAGCCACACATGAGGTACATGAGCACCATGAACAAACCCATGACTTCTTCCAGATTGTCTTCGTAATCCCGGAGCACTGAAACCGTCAGCTACGACCTTTATCCACACTCGGATGGCAGGGGACCCTACCGTGTAAATCCGGACCCAGCTTAGCCCTGCCGGTCTGCCCTCGGCAATAAAAGCCGACCTTATTTGCACGACGGTGTACCCGTTTATAGCCCCCTTGCGTTGCCGGGTTCAGGTTAATGAAGTTCTCACCCCGATTCGCCCAGCAAAAGTTGTCCGTTAGCCCGCCGACCGTATAGGGCGACAGATCTACTTTGTTCTGCAGCAGTAACTTAGTGCACAGCGTGTCCTTCAGCCTCGTCATCAACCCATGCATCATCTGCCGCACCTCGTCCACTTCCACCCGGTGCCCTAGGTAAAACAGTTCCTTGTGGTCACCGCTCCACACAATGGACGGGGCCTTGTGCCACTCTTTCGCGATGGCCATGGCGAAGTCACGCTGGCTCAAGACCTCATCAAACACGGTGTCCGTTCCTGTATGCAGCCAGAGTTCGCAGAAACGGCGCAGTTCTGCTACGCGTTCGCCGTCGTCGCTGCAGCTGGCGGCCACATGGGTGACTGCGATGATGCGCGTCATATAGACCACCCTTGACAGCAGTGAGGAGTATTCAAAGGGCAGCCGCCATCGCTGGCTCTCAGGGTGCCATGCCATGATGCCGAGAAACCACAACAGAGAGCTGTTCATGTGCCTTCCCAGCAGGCTTTCTGTTAACACGGTGACGCTTAATTCCAAGACCGCGCTCTGGAGCTCGTCAGTCACCTCTTCCTCTTCGTCGATGTTCTCACTCGCCACGTTTAATGCATCCAACTTGATTTCTACCGCTCGAGCGAGGGGGATCATGCACGGTCGCGTGAACTGCGCGCACCGGAACAGGAAAGTCAGGAAACGTGCCCACGACTCCGCGTACACATGGGCAGTCTTCGTTTTGGTCACCCGATTGAAGGGTCCCGGCCGGACGTCTCTGTGTGTCGACCCTAAGATACGCCGCATCAATACGCTAACGGAACCAATATCGCTTTCCCAGCGCAGAAGGACCTTGATGATGCATCTATGCAGCCGCTGCGTCGCAGGTCCCTCTCCGGCCAGCTGTCTCGGCACCGCCACCAGCTCCGCAAGGCCAGCCATGTCGAATCTCGCGAACGTCTCCTCCCACCTGAACCTCCGCATGTACGTTGCTTGGATTTTATTGCCTTCGCTGTCTTCGCTGTCTTCCATGCGGCCCATCTCTCGCGCACATTTCCCGTCGAATTCCGTATTCTGCTGCTTCATCTCCTCGTCTGATTCGGCTGCAGACTCGTCCGCATCATCAATACCAACACTGCCTCCACGCGGTGTCGACGTGAACGGCCGTATCTCGCCGGGTGAAGCCGCCGGGACGGCGACGAGAAAAGGCTTCGAGCGTTTGACCCCAAAGACGCAGGAAAAGGTGACATTTTCCTCCACGTCATGCGCCTTAGGAGATCCCCCACTGTGATCCTGCCGCCAATGGTTGGCCATAGATTGTCGAACTCCGCAGATGTATCCACAGATACCTTGTTGGGCATTTGATCCCGCCCGACACATATACCCGGTCGCCACACGCAGGAAAGGATGATACCCTTTTTCCTCTATTCGCTGCAGCTTGTCTCGATCTTTAGGTCCAACGGCCGCGTGTTTTGCCCACGTGCTGATGATGATGGCGCGATTGCTACCGTCTATTGCTTTGTGGTGGGTTGTAAGATGGTATTTAATACCGTCCCTCCCAGGTGTCACTGCGACAAGGCACTCACGACAGAGCAGGAGCTGCGTCTCGTCGTCAAAAAAGAGCAAGTTATCCATGATAACGAGGCACCAGGTGCTGTTGTGATGATCATCGAATCTGTATATCCCAGAAAGCCGTTGGGACGTGTCTTGTTCCTATTTATCGGTGATCTCCAATGCACTCACGTTCTGCTGTGGACGCGTTCACATCATGCTAACAGATGCAGCCAACATTCTCTAAGGTACATCACGAATATGCTCCGACGCAGGGGTCACCGTATACATCCGTCATCGACACGACCTACTTCGGACGGGCCCCGCGGGCGAGCAGTGTTGGGGTCACCCGGCATCATACCTGAACTTTATGGTATCTCGTCATCTCCCCGAGGCCTGTGCTTCACATTCACGTCTGCCGTTGAGGCCTATACGTCGGCGCATCCGTGACGAACAGGGCGATCGTGGTCCTGTTGTTGGGTTGATGGGCAGCAGCGGCGTAGACCTTGAACGCCGAACCGACGAGACCCTACCCTTATCACATGCGCATTGGAGGGGACCTTTTCATCGATTTCGGTCCCCTTACCCCTGTCCGCCGCTGTTATCCCTCAACCGGTCTTTCCACTGGCCGATGTTCACATTCCGGCCCTTGTTGTCTCATGCATGCCCGGCCCTGTCTATGCCCAGTCGCCAGCTCCCACCGTGAGCGGCATGCATCCCTCACGACGCGATTTTTCATGTGTGGTTGTTAAACATTGGCCTCCCAACGGACTCGACCTCGGCGCATTTCAGATGGTCACTCCACTGCAGTCCTCGCCACCCGTACCCATGCGTCGTTGGATTACGTATCGGCATGCAGGATACCGTTGTCTGTTGTCTTCTCTAGGTAGAGACAGGCTGGCTGCTAACGGTTTCGCTGGCTTATTGTGGTCAGCACCGACCTCCATTTGGCATATGGAGCATACCTGTATCACATACGCAATCACACAAGATTGCCATTCCGAAAGTCAATTGGGTTTACGCATTGAATCCTATGGCCTTTGTTGGCACATTCGTCAGGTTTCCGGATTCCAGATATCCAGGCGGTACAGTCCGGCTCCAAATCCCAGAATCGCGACAAAAATTTCCCTCAAATTCTGCATTTGTTGCCCCGAGCCCCACCAACAGTGAACCTACACCAACACCCAACACCCATACTCTGCACCCAACTCAACCGTCGCGCCCTGTTCGACGCATTTCAACCGATGATTCCAAGCTTTCTGTCAATGGCATATCTCGTCCCTTCCCTTAAAGCCTCACCTGCAACTCTGATACGCGCAGCGTGGGATTAAACTCTTTACACCCCGTCAACCACGACACTCTCATCATATGAAACCGCAGCCAGAATCGTTATTTCAATAAGTTTCTCTATTCTATGCGACTATCGCTCTATCTGCGGGCATCGTAATGAACCCCCAACGACCACAATATACTTTACAGGCCTCTCCCTTCCCCAGTGGATGCAATTCCAGCTGGAATGTAGCCACAGTTTCCACGTCCTTATGATAGGCAGGATTCGACATCTCATGCCATCGGTATTTATTACCAAGGTCCCATGTGCCCTCTGGATGTCTAGAGGAGGATATTCTGTGATTCGAAAGGGATCGAATATAATACACAGATATTCTGAATAACCATTCGCTTTTCAAGCTCGATCATATACAGTGATATCTCCGGCCGTGTCCCAAGATTTCGTCCATAGGCCTCGACGGGACGCCCCTTGGGTCCCGTTGAAAATATAAGATCGAATGATGGGATGCCAGGTTTGGGGCCGGTATAGATGTTCGAACCTTGACAAACAAGGCGTCCTTGCATGTGTATATTCGTAATATATTGTCTTGTACGGGCCCCGTGTATTCCGTCCAGTCCAGATAGCATCTGACCATACCTTATTGCCTTCCCGTCGATGTGCACCTGTCAACACATATTATGAGGTAGGTAGGCTACCTTAGCTACCTGGGTATCCGTGCATGCAATGATTCTGCGGCCAACATCGCTATATATTCCAACTCCTTACCGCACTCTCTAGATTATGAACCTCGCCGGTCTTCGTTTACGCTCTTGATTTTTTGATTTATATACTGTCGATCACCTACTGCTACCTCGCATGAGGTCGGGCTCACACGCATCGAGTATATATTTCCAGCCCTTGAATTGCTCAAACGCGCGCATACCACATAGCCAGCAGCATAGAAACCGTTATTCGACCGACTTGAGGCTCAGGTGTGTATATTTCTTGGGTTCCAGTGTCATATGCACGTTACTCGACTGACACGTCACCGTGTCCGGTAGCTGCGACGACAGCTCGGTGGCCCGTTACTAGACGACGATGGCTTTTTACACCTTACGGCTTACGCGGTACATCAGAAAGCATACCATACCCTCCCTCAACAGCGTGCACCTTCCAGCCGTTACAGCCGATCACCCTCTGAGCCTTTACAGGATGGCCCCTGGCGTTGGGTTGAAATGCCGCCGAGTCTGCTCAGCTGTCAATCCGCAGGAAATACCTCTACATCAACAGCCATAGGTCGATCGATGTCGGATCCATGTGGTCGGTGGGTTTCCCATCCTTGTTTCACGGCTATACGCCGCACGAGCTGCATGTTTCCTAGACGACAGGCCGTCAATTATCCCGACGAAGCCCAACGATTTCGAAGCACGAAAGAGTACGGTATCCCATCAGGGATTCTGCCGAGGGTCTTGCTTTCAAAGTCCCCTAGCAGAGCCGTCTTCATGGTGATATTAGTGTCGTGTCGCAAAACGCGTCTGCATTCTGCATTTCTGGAAAACACCGGTTGCCTGGGTTGCTAGATTGACTTACCGTCGGGTTATAGATTTCTGCTCCAACGCTCTGCTTAAGTGCGCTTTCGTCGTCGGAGTTCCACGCCGGGACGACACAGGACAGCCGTGACCATGAGAACAGGTGATCATGATCCCTGGAGATGTGGCCCATTACTCTTAGCCTGTCGCTGGGCTTTCTATCTTTCAGTCTCTGTGGCCGACATGTACCGTGACACGCGTGTGGGGTCAGATGCGGGGAAGCATATAATAATTACTTCTCGGTATCTGTTGCGACATCTTTCCACATCTCACAGGGTCAGACTTTCAACCCTACACTACGGACAGCCTTGTTCCACCACTCAACCAGTTCATTTCACAGCCAGCCTGTGGCGCTGCGTTCAGAACGCAGAGCTAAATACCATCAACAGACACAGTCGTACTGTCATCATCCACCCGACCCCTCCCCGATTCCCTTACTCCCGCATACACCCCTTGGCCTCTGGCACCATCTACAGCGGTGCCGGTTCTGTCGAGCACAACTGCCACCCGCAGCAACCAAGCACGCGATGCGGAGCGGGTAATGGATATGAGTTATGTCTCCGAACGCGCTATCCCCGACAGTCGACATGCAATCCTGTGCGGCGGCCGTACCCTCGTTGACGCGACAGATATCCTGTCCTTCAAGCCCATCCTCTGCTGACGGTATCCGTAATGAGCATCAAAAGGTCTCGGCTGAATGGGTCATGGTAAGTCAGCGCGTTGAGCTTCTTCCGTTATTATGCCTCGAGTGCTGATGCGAAACCCCCCCACCAGACGCAAAAGCAGTGGCCTGACCATCTCGCTAATACATTGACCGAGACCATGTTCGAACGCCGCATCTTCAACGTTGACGGTCGCAGACACGATAAGCAGCAGGATCTACAGGAGCTCGCGCAGACCCTGCGACCGTTGTTTGACACCGACGGCTGGGATGACATCATCCACATGCCACGTCTCCGTCGTCGTATTGTCAACAAGACCAACGACATTCGCAAGACCCTCGTTGAGCGGGGTGTCATCCAGAAGAAGCGGGGCGCCTGGGTCCCAACCGGCGAGTACGAGTCTCTGTCGTCACAGGCTGTGCGGTCGCCGTCCATACTGCCGTTCCAGTCTTTACGCCACGCCCATCTGCTGCACGCTGCACCAGGCAGCGTGTCCATCGATATAGGGTTCCTGCCTAATGAAGAGCATGCCAACTTGATCAACGACTTCCTCGCTCTTCTCCATACCGGTCTGCCCAAGGATCAGATCTTCTTTCTTCAGACATGCCTCACGCTTCTCCGCAATGACATACCACGCATGCCTAAATCGCACGCACAGTGGGCGTGAGCTGATCTGCGGCAACTGCGATCTTGACACGAGTGAAGGCATGATGCAAGGGTCAGACAGGGCTACTGGGATACAACGTATCTTACACGTCCATGTCGACTGCCCGAACGCTGACGGTATCATGGCGCAAGCTGGCCGCTTCGGCCATGTATCTATCTACTGACCGCACAGCGGTGCTTGGTGAAAGGGTTGCGCGAACTGTACCACCAGGGGTCATGATCCATGATGTTCGGCTCCGTCTTCTCGTGGTCAGACAGCATGACCGTCCGGTAATGAATTATTGGGCGCATCCTATGGGTTCTTTCGTTGTTCCATTCATGCCTGATTGAGTCAGCTGTTGACCGAGCTTACCATGACAACGTGTCCACTGTGGCAACGTCGAACCTTCCCACCGAGGTAATCATCCACAGTCTCGCAAAGGGTTAAGACGTATCTGATAAGCGTTCGTTCAAGTTCCTGATTTGATTTGGTCGGCATTAGATGCCGTTTTCGCAAGCGTGCATCCCGAAACGGTGTAAAGATAGGCGATCACCCGACCAACGTACCCCTGACTCTTCAAAACACCGGCGAGGTGCCGCGCCAGCCACACAGTTCCTGCCGGTAGAGCATGACTATTTTACATATCTAGTTTCTATACTATATTCTCGCGTGTCGTCTCGAGGCACAATTCAACCTTCTCACGTTTAGGGTGTGATTTATGGCCACGCAACGCGGTCTTGTGGGATATACCAAACATATCGATATACGTCCACGAGAATCCAGAGAATCCAGATGTTCTTCGCCGGGACCAGGCATTCTTTATTTCTGCGGGATGGACGGCCAACGCGTTGGCGGATCACCATCACGAGGCTTCGGCAGGGTACAGCGCATGCGGGGATAGAGATACGGTGTAGCTGACGACGGCACTACTACACCCGCGAAGGGGAACATCAGCCAGAGATGACGTTCGGCGGACATCATGAACGTTAAATGGGCGACGTCACCGGCATGAGTTGTATATATATAAAAATCTCATTCGTTATCAACACCTTCTCGCTTTACTATCACCGCACCATGCCCGTAGCTGCAGGAAGGCCGTGTTTCATGTTAGAATCGGGCGTGACGGTAGGTTCGTCGTCAAATGGAACGGTTCAGCGCCAAGTATATAATCCCCAGCTGGATGATCAAGTAACGCTTCAGCCATCCGGCTGTACGCCACCGGTGCCCAAAGTCGCATTTAACCGAATAGGAATATGATCGATGCCCTTATCCCATCGTCCTCCGGGATAACCTAACCAGTAAGCGCTGGGCGGGTTGGGAATAAATACCACGGGACGAGGCTGTCCTGGAACGAGGCCGGTCAGATGCACGGTAAGGGTGACAGTCCGATATGGCACAGGAGAAGAAGACCCATGGCTGCTCCGACACGTCATCGTTGGGCAGCATGTCGCGTTTATCATATTTGGTCATGCTTGGCGCCAAGAGATGCCGTTGTAGGGGGCGGACGTTACCTGGTCGTCGAGGTGATTACATTCCTCATCTACGCGGCGCGTTGACAGCATGTCTGTTGCGTGGTAAAGGTGAACCATACTATAGAATGTCAGGCAGATAGGAACTTGGTGATATAGACGGCCGGATATAACGGGTTCGATAACTGCTCAAGGTAGAGCGTCTCAAAAAATCCCCCCTGACCCTACTTAATACAATATTATGGGAAAGAAAGGCAGGCAGTATAGGCTAAGAGTGACACGGTATTGATGATCGATATACATCTACATCCTGCGCCGTTGGTGATCAAGCTCAGACGGTACGTTATCCTGTTATGTGGCTCCTTGATCTCGGACGCAGTCTGCGTGTTGCCAGCATCTACGTACACAAAACTCTACATGTGAAGTTAATATGGAATATGATGCGTTCTCACACACGCGAACAAACCCTCGGTGAGGTGGTAATAATTTTAATAAAAGTCGATGAAGGACATATACCTCATATCCGAGCCTGGGGTCGGAAGGCCGTCTGATTAAGCTCGAATCTTCGGTGGGGGACAACCGTTTGAATGCCTGGGTGACGAGAGTGTAGCCAGATTGGCAGGAAAGGACCTATATCCACGTCACGCGTTTCAGACAGCACAGGACGCAGGCATTAGCCTTGGTGACGTTGTTCGGTGGGCCGGGGTCGCTGGCTGGTTCCACATGGGTAAGTGGACCTGGCTGGCTGCTTTCTTGAGTCGGTCGCAACCATACATGCAAATTCGAGATAACAGATAGATTCCTAGATGAAGCATATAGGCCGTGACGGCTCCGGTGAAGATCTGTCTCTGTTGTTTGGCGGGAAAAGGGTCATGCAGGTCCATCTCCAAGGGTTCTATCTTTAAAAGCTGTGCAGCCAGTGCTGGATGGCAACTTCTGATCGGCACCGGTGGACTACCGTCGCCTCTGTCCATTCTATTCGATGCGCCTCTGTTCATTTCATCCGATGAGGATGCAGTCATGAATCGAGTTTCCCGAGCCGGAGTGTCGTGGAGACGGCGAAGGCGGCGAAGATTCTTTTAGTGCATCTGCCGTCGTCGGGGAGGTGTCGTATGACGCGTTCGATTTTCCCATCTCTGCGCTATCGGAAGCCTTCAGTGATTGAACACAGGCGCGCAAGAACACCTCGGCCAGCCTCGGTGGCACTGCGTTTCCAATTTGACGGCCGGCCGCTGTCTTCGTGCCGTTGGCGAAAGAGTGGTCATGGGGAAAGGTCTGCAGGGCAGCCATTTCCCGGGCAGTGTAGCCACGCTTGCCGGACGGATGATAATTCGCTCCGCTGCCGCACGTGAGCGTGAGGGCTGGTTGATTGGGGTCGTATGCTGGTTTGGGACCATTTCTGAACGGGGTTGGCACGTTGTGGTGAGAGGCGTCGCGGGGGATGTTGTAGATCGCATCCGCGATTGTGCGTACGGGCTCAAGGCCAGAACCTTCGACGCCGTGCGTCGGGTGTGGGAATGGCGGTAACTTCTCACCTGGACCTGCGGCAAAAAGGTAGAGTCTTCTACGGTTTTGAGGGACACCGTAGTCGCAGGCGTTGATTATCCTCCATCTCACCGAGTATCCGTGTGCGATAAAGGTATGGACGAGGCCGTGGAAAAAGGATTGATGACGGCAGTATAAACCCTCCGTTTCCTCTACCGTCATGATCCGCGGACGGAGCCTCTCGGTTAACTGCCAGATCGAGAAGAGAACGGCTTGGTTTTGCTCGTCCTTCAGCATGTTGTGGCTTTTGGTGTGTGCTGCAGAGAAGGGTTGACATGGCGGAGAGGCGTGGGCGACGTCAACCCGGAAAACCGGACCGGCGATTTCCAGGAATTTGGACACGTCGAGCCGAAGGCCTACAGTTCCGTCTCGGGTGAAGTTGGCTCTGTAAGAGGCTATAGCCGCCTCGTCGATATCGAATCCGAATTTCACGACGAGACCGGCTTGTCTGGCGCCTCGAGACACACCGCCGGCGCCGCAGAAGCAGTCACCCATCGTGTAGCCTTGAGCTGCATCCTCCCCGTGTTCTCCCCCGTTGATGGGCCGAGCGACTATTGGGTTGCCCCTCGGATCCAATCCTGGCAAATGGGACCCGTTGAGCGCTGTGGTACCCCTCCACTCCGTTCGCAGCGTGTTTGCGCTGGCTGCACCAAGCAGGAAGGCTTGTTCACGAGTCAGGTTCTCGATCGCCATCTCAGCGACGACGTCTCCGTTGGGGTCCGTCCGGACCAGCATGCGTCGGCAGTAGAGGGTATCACCATGGGTTCCGGGAGGCGGCAGCCGGCGTGAGATCGTTGGAAAGTTGGCGTTCGTGAAGATGATCTTCCGAGTACCCTTGACCTCTCTGACATCCACGTTTCGCTGCTGTATCTCACGAGGTACCGTGCCGGGTTGGGTGTAGACGTCGACCCTCCACACCGCCTCGCCTTTGCATTTTGGGAGGAAGGGTGAGCAGTGGTTCTGAAGAACGAGGGGTCGTCCTCTCAACATCGTTCCTTGGTCCGCCGTGAACAGTCGGGTGATATACAGAAGGGTCCCGTTGCGTAGCTCCACCGCCTTACCAGGCTCTAGGGTAATTGACCCATGACGGTGTCCATCTCCACACGAGACCGATTCGAGAACGTGAGACTGTGTTTGACGTGAAACGAAAGGTGTCTTATACGGCGGGGAATATGAACCGATATTCAGATATTTATCAAATTCTTCTTCGGTATATTCATCCTTATCACTTGTGGGTCGTTTACATTTTCGTAAGTTTCCCACTCGTTCATCGTGGCGGCCTGACATGCTGTTCATGTGGATACTGTCTGTACTGCGCGTGGTGAAGGTGAATATATATGAATGAATATATGCCAGGCGATGGTTACTTAGTAAAGGTGAATATATATTAAGGCATGTATGCCAGACGACGCTTACTTGGTAAAAGATGAAGGATGGAGATTGATATATATTCACCTGGATGTCGAATCAGTGTCCTCAAGGAGATGTGTTTCAATATCACGTATGTCGATCTTCCTATTTTTACTTCCCTCGTGGTTTTATCTAATATTCACTTCCAGTTGATTCATCTCGTCACTCAGCTCCCTGCCACCTACCTCCCTGCCATTTATATTACTGTCAGGCTATTTCTTCTTAACGAAAGCGACTCGCCGTGGTGTCCTACCGCATACAAACCACCCTTATAGGAACGAACAGCACACACATTCAGCACACACTCACTCGTCCTACAGGCCGGGTTGCTCAAATCAAGTGTTGGACAGTCGGTTGTTGCTGCCTTCGACGACACCCCTGTATCTCTCTGCGTGACAGTCACCGATACAGATTAACGCAGGTAGGGAGGGGCCTATCTCCGCCCCGGCGTCTACAAACGTTAATATATCCAGGCATTGGTACCCATCGCAATCATAACCGAAGGCGTCAACCATCGCGATGACACCTACAGGCGAAAAGACATCGATGGTACCTACAGGCAAAAAGACATCGGTTGCCGACATGCCTTACCGCATCGCCAATCCATACAGCGACAACGGGCGAATCG
>QWDQ01000105.1:0-14723 GCA_003868215.1 Pseudophaeomoniella oleicola | reverse complement strand
AAGGTAGAAGCCAAATTTTTCCCAAAACAACAGACAGAGAGAAAAAAAAAAAAAAAAACAACAAAAAAAAAAAAAAAAAGGAAAAATGGGAAAGAAGAAAAAAAAAAAAAAAAAAAAAAAAAAAAAAAAAAAAAAAAAAAAAAAATGAATGAAAAAATGAAAAAATGGGAGCTGAATATGAGCGTGGAGACGCGGATGCTGCCAAATTTGCTGGTGTAATAAGACGAATGGAAATGACAAGGAATGGAAAAGGAAAGGAAAGAAAAGGGAAAAAGCGAGGCAGCAAGGCCGTGGAGCTTCCAGGAGTCGCAAGGGAGTTTCTAGCCACATTCCAGTCACTGCTTTAAACAAAGCTTTAAGCAACGACCAGCTCATGAGTGGGCCAGAATCAATCATTAGGTAAAGGAGAGCGATGCCCGTTCTGCATTGATGCCTCGTAGATATGTAGTACAGAAAAACATAGCATCTATGTGAACCAATTGTAGAGCAAGAACACTGAAGATTATTGCTTTTCTAGAACTCGCAAGAGGCGTACTGTACATTTGATACATGACCTTAACGATCCAGTGTACAGCCTATGCGGTGCAAGGCGGGTATCGCAGAATGTAAAATAAAGGGGAATTGAGCGGCAGAAGTGGTGGACAAGTGCCGGTGGATGCGCCTTATTGTAGTAGCCTTTCCAGCTCGATGCATTATTCCAACCCATTTCTCCAGACCCATCTCGATACAATTTTGCCGTCCTTTCTATGACGGGTCTCAAACCTTTGCCTCCTCCGAAATCTCGTCGATGGCGTTGAACTCTAACAAGCCCGACAACTGCTCGTACACGACGCGCGGATGCTTTTCTGATCGACTCTCTTCTCGTTCCAACTGATTAAAGGAATGTTACTCTTTGGTGTGATGACATACTGTAAAGGAAATGAAACCGACGCACGCTTGCAATGCTATGTAACCAACAAAAAAAGAGTTCAGACAACGAGGGATTTGATACAATGAAATATGTTCGTGATTGGAGTCAAGGCTCTGATTTAAGCCGAGCAATACTCATGGCTTCAGAGCGACCTTCTCCTTTGATCGTAGATGTTCCGAGCGTCTAGAAGCTCCATGTGGTTTGCTGATATTGTTGTTGATAACCCTGGGGGAATATCGGTTCAGATGTGCCACTTGGGCTTGGCGTCGGCGGACCGTAGTGCTGTGCTGCTTCACTGACCTTCTTGAAATATTGTTCTTCAGGAGTGATAGGGGGAGTTGGATAGCCATAGGCCATCGTCGACTGTGGTTGGTGAACCTTCTGGGGAGTCGAATAGGTAAAGGTCTCAACATATTCGGACTTGGTAGAGGAAGGAGGCGTTGCTTCACAGGATGTTGTCGGTGGCTGGACAACAATAGCGGCTTGTGCGAGGAAGTCTTCGAGTATTCTGGAGACTGATGAGTATCTGCTGGATGCATACTTTCGCGACAGGATGGTAGACGGTTGTTGAAGCTTTTGCGAAAGTTCGACAACTGTTGTTTGG
Source organism: Pseudophaeomoniella oleicola (assembly GCA_003868215.1). Taxonomy (NCBI): domain Eukaryota; kingdom Fungi; phylum Ascomycota; class Eurotiomycetes; order Phaeomoniellales; family Phaeomoniellaceae; genus Pseudophaeomoniella; species Pseudophaeomoniella oleicola. The sequence continues at coordinate 13,209 of QWDQ01000105.1, read as the reverse complement.
CAAAAGTGAGACGCGAATTCACCTTGTCGAGCTTGTGGTCGGCCGAGTACATGCTTTGCCAACGCCAGCGATGACAAGGCAATGGTAGACGAAAGCTTCGAGACAAACTCGCGGTGGAATAGTGCAATCTCGGAAATGTACAGTGCAAGATTCTCGGCTTCCGGGTCGTAGACAGAGTCCTTCACAGCCAGGCGGAGGAAGCTGTCCACTGTAGGGTGACCAATGATCCAACCCAGAGTAGAGAGTATGTGCCATTCCATCTGCAAAAACATATCATCATCGTACAGAGAACCACACATCGACCTGAGCTCCTTGATGGTTGGGACCCTCTCCTTCTTGTCGCCATATTTTGAAGCAATCAGTAAAGCCGCACAGCTGACGAGTTGATAGTGACGCTTAAAAACCTCACGTTTTGAGCAGTATCGATCCAAGAGGTTAACGGCAAGGAACAGAGTCTCCGGGAGAAGACCGAACACAGAATGAGCTTCAATGATGAAGTCGAGCAGGTATGGTCTCATGAACCACTTTATTTCTGGTTGGATGTCAATCGAGTCGACGTCAGGTACGGTATCAGCCTAATCACAGTTAGAGAGAAGCAATACAGCGAAGATAACAGCAAGACTAACATCCATTCGCATCATGTGTTCCAGGATATCATTCTGGTATTCACCTGCGTCAAGTCTCGACAGCTCACCAGCAAGCATATGCTGTCGTTCGCGTGCAAGATCTCGTGCATATTGTTGAGGCTCGTAGGAGGACATTGACTCGTTGTCGAAAACCTCCACGAAGTCAGAGTTGTTGTAAGAACGATGCATCTTTGTTGTGGGAAACGAAGGATTGTGGTCTACAGCGAGGTTGTGTTGACTTTTTGTAGAGACTCGGTCAAAAGAGTGAAACCGAGTTTGAAAAATGAAATGAACAACGAGTGACTAGAGAGTGACAGTCGTTCGATGATTGTAATAAAAGGATTGTAGTAGTTGGTTGACGAAGAAATGATTCCGACGTGGAAGACTAGAATCGTGATACTGGAGGAGGCCAGTAACCTGATATATGATATCCCTTCTAGGCCTTGCTGGGACGTGCGGAGATTCTCATTAGCCGTTGGAATTCTCGCAAAGAGTATGGGCAATTGAAGAAGACCAAAGGGAGAGACTCCCTTGGCAAGAGCTTACCTGGATGGAGAAATTAGTTCAGCGCGAGGTCGGTGAAGGTCCTCGACAAGAGCATCTAGCCGTATGGTTGGAATGAGCTGCCAATTTGGTTTTGACGTAGAGGCAGGACGCTTGGCAATTGCGAGAAGGGTCAATCTGAAAAGGTCGAGTGAACGCCTCCACTGATCGATCCTAAGCTTGGATTCGTGGGGAATGCAGGGTGTAGCCACGGCAAGACACGGGCACGAGACTTTAGAACAAGGGCGGCCAGTCAGCGTCAAAGTTCCAAGATTAAGAATGCACCTTAACAACTCACAATTGGGTCGTCGTACTTAGAATAATTTTATCACTCTTGGAATTGGTGGTCGCAAGACGCTCAGAGTCGACAACGCGAGACGTAGGAACGTTGAAGAGGGACAGGCTGATGGTGACGCGAAGATAGGGCAAACAGCGATGAATCTTAACAACAAAATCCTAATAAGCTGTCACGAATTAGCATCATAGATAATTAGGTTTCATCCTTGGTTCGAGGATCCAGGAACCAGATACGTGTAGAATGAAGGAACTCGTTTGCTGCTCCACGAACACGCTGCATCGGCCCACAAGCGTCGCTGGCTTAGGTCGGCACCATTCCATCGTAATATCAACCATTGAGGCCCCTCTAATCAAATCTTTGGAATTTGTTCTGGCTAGCACTCGTACATGTTATCGCCCAACTCTTTTCCTCACTCCACGTCTCTCGTATGTGGATTGCCTGCTACCAACCACCAAGGGATCTGGTTCTTTGCAAAGGGCCACAAGGGGTCGAGGTTCCTCCGATGAGCGTCGGCATGTCATCTCATCCCATGATTCGACAGGAATGAAAGGCTGTGGCTGGTCCTCCACATGTATAGCTTGAGAATTCTCCTTTCTTCCTCCTTGTCGGATCATCCTTCGGACCTTGCAGTCGACGACCACCAAGCCTAGGCAGAAAACAGAGGTACAACTTCACGGCCATTCTTTTCGTATCTCGTCCTGGGCATCTGAAAAGAAAAGCTGACTTCGCTTACCAAAACAAAACACTGTATGATTTTTCTGATTCCAACAGCAAAGTATCCAGAACCGATATGAGAGAACCTTGCCGACTTTTATTTTTGAAACCCCGCAAGACAACTTATCGAAAGCGCTCTAACGGATCACGATGAAAAAGCCGGATACAAGAGATTGGGTCGTACGTCCTGGTAGGTAGGTAGGTGAGGCTGAAGCCAGGGGAGATCAGGACAAGGTTGTGACAGGAGGAGGTCGTGGTCACAATGCAGGGGAGTCGTGTAATAAGATATCGACACAGTGAAGTGTCAACGGAGCTATCGAACCTCAATGAAGTCCTAGGAGATGATCCTGGACGACGTTTAGGGGGCCTTCGATCTTGAGAATCCTCTCGGGGATAGGGGAATGTCGAGGAGATGGTAGGATAGGAGAGGAGAGGATGGATATGAGGAGAGGATAAAGGAGTGAGGTAAGATGTCTCTGCTCCTGTTGAAGGTTTGAGGAAGAGGAGGATGAGAAGAGAGGAGAAGGTCGAGAAGGAGAAGGAGATGTCAAGATTTTGACAATTGGCTGAGAAGAGATCACCAGCAATCGAGTATGGGTATTACCACTTAGGTATTGTATCACCAAGTTTGCCTCCGAATTACGGGGATTACAGGTGGACAGTAACAAGACGCGGGCGGGATAGAGCATTAGCGGCCATCCAATCCCAGATTTCAGAACACCTAAGCCAACGAGCCAAGACAAGCCTTGTCCACCACCAACCAACATGGAAACCTCGGTTTTCTTCCTTACAACCATCGTTTGGGTATGGTCTGGTCTCCAGCCTTGTACACCTTGTACACCTTAATCCAGCTGAGTTCTCGTACTAATTACAGTACTACGTACTATATACGGCCCACAGACATTGATTTACCTACCTTAGGTGGCTACTAGGTAGGTAGATATGTACCGACAGCTGCAGCAAGAGCAGGTAAGGCAGGGAGGACCTACATAGGTACCTAAGGCAACTGGTGTAATTGATGGTAGGTGCGACGTCGCTGCAAAGTCTATCCTTACCTCAAGTATAGGTGCTGTGCTTGTCTGTCGCTGTGATCTTCTTCGTCAATGAACGTAAGCCATTGGACTGGCATCACTCGCTCAAAGGGGCCAGCTTAACACAGCTTAACAATGCCCGCCGAGATGCCTATGGGGAACTCCTCAAACAACAACTTATCCGAAAAGATCGACTAATCTTCACACCTAACTCACCACAGTACGCAGCACAAACATATTTGACGCCGGTTCACACAAGCCTCACCAATGATGCCATTGTACGAACTCGCATTTGATACAGACCCAGCACGATCATTTCAGAAACTGATGGTACATGGCCGCCAATCTGTGTTTGCTTCAGCCAGCCAATGCCTCCTTTCCAACCTGGAGAGTCTGTTCACCTCTCTGGTTCGCTTGATGCTTGTCTTCCATTAGATCATGGAGAAGCAATGCAGTATGCAGGTCACCGATTTGCTTCATCTCCTGCAGATGATGTTCAGCGCTTGCTTTTCCTCTGTAACAATCGTTCTACAGTATGGAAGCGTCGATGGGTCCTGGTGGAGCTGGGACGGTGACTTTACATACTACGTACTATGTAGTAGAATATCCCCATGGTTGGTCTCTCCTCAGCGTGAGCCACAAGCGCATCTGGTCGCGTTCTCCTTGGCCCAAAACGTAAAGAGCATACAGCGATGCAGATTACGATTTCGCAAATTTCTGAGAAAGTAGCAACTATGGGTCTATCAAAGTTTTGCTTTGCTAATAAGACTGCCTGGGTTGCTTCATCCTTCCACCAGACTGGCTACAATATGAGTATTGATTTTCATTCTTTCTATACCGCTCTTTACCCTTACGTCCTTCGCTGCAGCTGTTTTGAAGTAGAGAAACGGATCAGACGGCTCTGATCTGTGCCATTCGCACTCATATCAACCGATCTACGTCGGTGCATAATAGGACACGGCTACATTGACCAGGGTCAGGGGAGAAATCACCGGTACTACGTATTGTCATGGATCCTGTAGCCCGGTATTTGTATCTGGAGAAGCAATAGCATGCGTTGGACGCGTTTGGCCATGATGCAAGCTCTCACTTTGATCTCGGACATGGCAAGCCATCAACTCCTAGAGGAGGAAAGGCTCGATGGAGTGACGGGGAAGTACGAAGTAGCGAATAGTGAGTACGAGTCGCGTCAAACGGGAGGAGCGTGGTATCAATGTATTCTCCATGGGTTTAGGTAACGAAAAAGATACTGCGAGGCTGTCCTTGGAAGCTGCACATACAAATTGCATTAACTACAGGCTAACCAAACGTGTGGCTCCTCCGCCATCCAATCCCGCCCCTCCGGCTACCACTTTCTGACCGTCGTCCAACGCGTAGTTCCTTGATTTTCATCTCGCATCATTTGCTCTCCTGTTCCCATGCAGAAAGCGATATTACAGTATTACCTTATGGGGATGGGGGCAAGGCAGGACAGATTGACTGCCAGCCAGTATCTGTAACGAATACCACCATCTTTATCGTATCGTACTGCCAACCGAGTTTTCCTAATCAGTTCTAATACCTCTAGAATATCGCCTTATGATACTCCTTAGGCATATGCTGTATGGTAGGAGGCGTTCTTGAAGTCCAAGCATACGTAGACGCTCAAAAGGACCGCCCAGCAGCTCCGCTATGCGATTCTTCTTCTTGGGGTGGAGAAAGCCCTTCTTAGCGGTGACAAGAAACATCCTCATCCTCGATCCAGCTGAAGACTCCAAACCAGGACAGCGTCGCCTATAGACGGCCGTACAGTAGAATGTACCCGGTGTAAGATATTATTTACCTAGGGATCCTCGAAACTCTTCATGTCTACTCGAAACCTACGAGACTGCCCCAGCCTGCTCTTTTTTGGGGGCCACAAACGCGTCCATTGCAACACGCCAGCCAACGCATCGGCTTGGTCATCAGAGAGTAATCATGGATCTGGCTCTTGACAGGTGGTACCGCTGCCAATAACACAGGCGAGAAACATCCACATTTCGCCTATTATATGCCACCAAACAATCTCCCAATCACTGTTACCTGGACGAATGGTCCCGAATAACCTCACTTTGTGTCGATTTTTCTTCGTTGTGGACATTACTTTAGTCATTCATCACGTCCCACTCAAGTACTTCACGTACTCATTACCTGATCCCATCGTCGAGATCCAATTGCTGCCCGCCATCAAGAAATCTCTGCTCCTCGCCCTGCAGCATGGTCTATGACGTGGATATTGTCGGGTCCATTCGCAATAATCGTCGTTTGCCTCTACTGTAGCTATAGCCGTGTACATGACACGCAAACCCTCGATCTCTACGCGTCTAGATGCTGCTGTAAGTCCGTTGCAATCGCTATACGTTTCATCCAGGTAATCCAGAAACCCGAAGTAGTCCGACGAACATGAGACTGATCGTCACTGACGTACAGCAGAGGGTTTACAATGAAGCATCTGTGCATGATGCATCACTCTTTCGATGTCTTAGGGTACGAGCCATGTCCGAGATGAATTGTAACTCCTGTACCCTGCCCTGCAGGTACCCTCGATTATCCGGCATTAAAAACAGACTTAGGTACAAATCATTTAAGGGTTTTCCTTTTCAACCGTGCGCATGGCTTCGGGGGGAGCTCTTCCACCTGCATCGTCGTCGATAGATGGAAGCAAGGGATGTCCAACTACCTGTGGTTTTAAAGATCTATCACATCGGCTAGCAGAGCCGCCGTTGGAGAATGAGCTCTACCGACAGCGTGGATACCACGGTAAAATTTAGAAAAGGAGAAAGTAAGCGTGTTTGACGTCAAGGACGAAGGTCTTAGCCTGGCAGCTTTCTCTTCCATTGTGTTCTGCTTTTCTCACCGTGATGTTTCTTCCTCTTCTTTTCGCTCGTCGTCTCTCTTCTCGACCTTGCTACCGGCGGGGAACTAAGGCGAGGAGGCAATCAGCCTAACATAGCATTCAATTTCTCTCCAAATGGCCGACGCCTCGACGCGTTCTAAAGTGGAAAATCTAAAGAAGAAAAAATCGGGTAGATCGACAACACTACCACGTAGTAAGATGCGGAGTGGGAACTGGCTTCGTACTGGTAGAGAACTACACCTAACGAATAGGGAGTGGCTGAAATAGGAGACGAATACCAACAAACACGATTGACTGTGACAGCTAAGTCCATTGACTTCCAGACTACATGGATGGATCTACTGGTACAGACAGAGTTACGGTACTAACAGAAGCTTGCGATGGACTGTACAGTTCTGTACCTGGTCGAACTAAATGAAAAGATATCGCTTTTCCATGAGTACCGACCTACCTCTAACTGTATTACAGCACAGTACCAAATTCGATGTCCTGAATTACCTGCTACTGATCTGAACAGCGGCTTTAGTGGGAGGAAAAGACCAGGGTATGAAAAACCACTTTAGAAAGCGCGATCATTTTGCCATTTTGGTGATCCATACTCATTTGAAGCGTGTTCGACAGGCATCACGCGTTCATACAGTTTTGCAATGGCCACGACATCTTACAGAACTGTTTTCTACATACATAAGGTACAGATACTACGTTATTTGACTGTAAGACGTATCTATCACTTTTCAGTGTGCGTTTGATAGTCACAAAACCATCCCGAAGCCAAGGACATATGCAATAGCACTTGCAACTGTGCAAATCTCGACCCGCGCCATTTGACTTCCTGGGGCGTTTGACTGCACTCTCAAAGCACGGGGGGTCTCTGGTTCTCGACATAGATAGTTCTATGCAAGCCGGTCCTGCCATACCGTACTCCTAACCTACATCTAAGGAGGCAAACTGACAGATGCATGTCTCATTCATTGCCTATCTGCGGAAGACGAGCTACGATCCTGTGAGAGGGGTATAATCCACGCCGTTGGTGGAACAGTATACTGTAAATCAGACCAACCTCAAGCTTGACTCGCCGTTTGACGCTTCTCCATCTTTTCAACTCGAGTTTCGACATGGATAGGAAAGTGTCAATCCTCTGTATGGTAGGCCCTTTAGATAGGCAGATCTCCGCTCCTTGCGTCCCTCGCTGCTATATATCCCGGCAGGTCGGGTTGACACTTCTAATCGAGTAAGCCGTGAAGGATGGTGTCGACTCTAGCGGTAATGATCGATGAAGCTTCTGTTGGCAACGTCACAGCCTGCCTCCGTCAGACCTCGTCGTTGTTGTCAAAGCTCTCGACGGCGTGTCTCAACACCTGGCTGTATCACACACCGTCACTCACTCCCCTCCTTCTGCAATATGTCTTGTTTGATCAACTGTTTGGTACAGAGTTGAGGCTAATGATCGTAATCCTTCTTCGTGAAACTTGCATTTGAGCGACTACAATAGCCGGGCCTCGGCTCATCTACCAAAACCGCAGTGCATCCCTAAGATCTCACTGTCAATCAAAGGTCCACAGCCTTTCATGTTGGTTTGTGGCTGACTGGCCGATCTTCTAGGCGCAAATAGGCGCCCGGAACAGAAACAGACAGTCGAAAGCTCGTCGTAGCTTGCTAGGTAGAGATATCAAGCCGATTGACCGCGCTTGATTGACACCATCATCCAAGTTACTTCAATAGCCTCACAGCGCCGGCTGCTTCATCTCCGCCAGTCATCTTTCTCTATTCGACTTCCCTTTGAGGATCATTACGGCGTACTCGTACTCTCCCCCAACCTTACTACGTTAGCGACCCAAAGATCTCGATCTCCCATACTTGAATCCAGAGGCAATTGCAAGCACAGTTACTGCTTGAGGACGCGTGTGATGTTTGTTCCACATGTCCCGCGACATGGCGACATCTCAATTTCGGCTTCTGGATCATCAAATTTCCTTTCTCTTAGAGGATAAACCATGTCCATATATTCAGTAACGTTACCCCAAAACAGAAACATTCTCATCTCTGAACTGCCGAATGCAACCACGGGTAGCGAATCTCTAAGCCTGATCCCCTGAATTGCTCGCACGCGGATCGCAATCAGGTCGTGTTGGCGACATTGTTATCTTTGGCAATCTCGCTTCATTCTTATCCTTTGCTCATCTCATTTGTTCTTTTTTTTGGTTCCTATCTACAGCACTTGCAACGTTATTCGATAGACTGTTCGACCACGGGATCTCTTTGCTATCACTGGCTCGTCGGCCCATATATACCTTCGAACATCCTATTGCGTCCAGCAGTGGCAGTGGCGGTGTTTCCTTGGATCTGAACTCTACTTTTCTTATCCCGTCCCAGCTGAAAACCTTGGACAGGCACCGTTCATGCTACCAAGTGGTCACAGGTATGGTATCGTTCAAACGGCTCGTCGAAAATACCGGCAATGAAAATCCAGGAACAGAACGTAGGAACCGTACACTTTCGACAAGCCCGAGCTTAACATCGTGAGCTACCCCGAAGATGGTCGCCGGCATTTTCAGACGGGGGATCGAGACAGTCATGCAATTTTGTCATCGAGAGAGTCCGCTATGAGGCGAAAGCCATAGACAAACTCGAAATAGGACCTTCGATCAGTACAGATCGTGTACCTTCAGTCAGCAATCGGCATGCTACGTTGTCTCTTATGAGCTCCTCCTGAACTCCTTCTATCTTCTCCTTTCATCCTCTCATAATACTTGACATCCAAAAATGAGCCAAGATAAAACTGTCGCTCGACTAGCACCGGCCTTTCTCTTACGCCTATCCCAGGCCTTTCATCCATCTGTTTCCTTCCTGTCATGAGCATCGTCTCTAGTCTTCCGACAGAAAGACAACGTTACTATGGGTCTGTTCGCGTTACAGCGTGGTGTGCGAAGGATCGAACTCTGTCGCCACCGATTACAGCATGATCTCTGCCACTATGCTATGTCGTCCTCCCTGCATAGATCGAACACGCTTCTATTCTTAGATTATCTCACGCCTTGTCTCTTCTTGAAGCGATCTTCAGATACCATCTCCAGCTGTCATATTACCCTTTCTGGATGCTCCGTTCACGTTTCTTTACCAGACAGTCTACCCGGAAAGGTCCGACGTCGAGAAGCCAATTAGGCGTCGGATTCCAAGAATGCACTGTTCAATTTTGGACAATGTATGTTGCTATATGCATTCAGATTGCTATATTATTGTTCGTGTCCTCATCAAACCATGGGTATCTGTCTCCTCAGATCATCCCGAGTGTGCAAATTTCCCGTTCCCATGTACCATACCCGAAATTTGTCGCAGAGCACTGTCGGCAACTCTTTTATCTTCCTTTTTCTTCACTGTTATACATTTGTCGATTTCTTCGGGACTAGATTTTTCGATCCCTTACACTGTCGCTGCGTACGTCATCGCATAACATCTTCACTCTTCCTCTCCTCCTCTCCTTCTGACCCTCTTCCGATATTCGACCCCGACCTCGCAGAGTCTCCCTTCCCAGTCAAAGCTCATCATATCGACTCTCTCTTTGATGACTGAACAAGTTCCACAGACGCTATCCTCCAATCCTTCTCTCCCGTTCTGCCTAGTCCCCTTCTTCCTGTCTTTTGGCCGCCCTACCATCTCGCTAACAACCCACACCCTTCTCCTCCCGACGTCAACAACCGCCTCTCTTACTCTAGCTTCGTAGCCCATATCCCTAATGGTTCGCCAGCGGGATATCAATTCTGCTCGCGACGTTGTGAGGGGCGCCGATTCGTCATATTGGAGGGTCACAGCTGGGCAAAGGAGATTTGATAATTCGCTTTCGTCGTTACCGATTTCTTGTTCTTCAAGAATCTGTGTGGCCAATGGAGAAGTATATCTGGCTGGCTCCGCCGGCAGCGGCGATTGTGACGGTGGTTCCAAGGGACCGATCAACCCTTCAATGATTCGCCTAGCACGCATCTCAAGATCGAGGTCTTTCCGGACTGGTAGTGGCGATGTTGCCGGAGAATCTTCTGTTATGGATGAGGTTGATGAACAAGAATCAGCGGTAGCAGAGAAAGCGGAGGAGGACGATGATGATGACGACGACGATGCTCTTCTCCTCGCCTCCTCTTCCGCCGGCGATACGGCACTGTGTACGGCACCGTACAAACGCACTGGCGACGACGGAGGCGATATTCGTGGCCTCTCTGAAAGGTTTACCGACTTCTCTCGTGACTTCTGCTTGTACGACAAGCGTCGGAAATGCATTGTCGATGACAGCAACCCAGTGCTAACTAATATCTCTTATGACGTCGGAGAGGAGAAAAAGGGTCGGGATCGTGCTGATAAAACAGTATATCTCCGATCCTGCTCGTCCACCGCCTGGGTTGGTCTCTAGGTGGTTTTCTGGTGCCGCTTCGAGTTGATGCTGCACTTGTATACCCGTACTCTGCTCTTTCTCCGTTCTGCTCGAGTTTTATAGTCCCTATCGTCCCTCTGAATTACTTTCCGTGTCTCAAGTTCGAACCCAAACGCGAGAAGCTCAGACTCAGGCAGCGAGGCTGAAAACCCGCCCGCTTCGGACCCCTTCTTCGAAAATCCTCTTTCGTTCCGCTTGGACTTTTCCCACCGTTTCCCTTCCCAAGAGAAATCGATGGACCGGTTGAAGGAGACACAAGCAAGTCTTGCAAAATCGGTCTCTTGGCAAGAACTGCAAAAGAATTCATGAGAGAAATGAGGGAGAAAAAGCAATATACGGCGTGGAAGTTGGGGAACTGAGTATTTGTATCAGAAAAAGGAATACTGCGGTACAAGCGGGTGGACCGTGGGGGTTCGGGGATCGGGGATGAAGATTGATGACGAGGAGCGATGCTTACTTATGCGTGTGTATGTCTACTCTTATGCGTTATGCCTAGGAACCCTACCTTGTGTACCCATGTAGTAGGTAATTAGATAGGTGCCTGGAACCTCGAGAAAACCGGTGCTTATATTGTCTATTTCCCCCGCGCTCTCCATTTCATATGCATCATGCATATCTACCTAACGTTGTACATTGTAGATCCTGGAGATCCTGTCAGATCAGTTGATTCGGAGAGAGCTTTATACGAGTGAGGCAAGCCGAAGTTCCATTCGATCTGATCTGATCTGAAAGTATTCTCCCTCTCCCCCCCCTCATTCCTACATTCCTACAGAATACATACAGCATTGCAGATATCTGATCTGATCTGTTCTGCTCTGATCTAGACTTCCTGCCCACTTACCTACCTGATGCTCTTCCTTTTCCTTCGTACCAAAAACAGCAAATCAGACAAAAAAATCCTATATATTACTTACTTTACTTATCACAGGGTGTATCTGTCTGATCTATAAACACCGTCCTCATCGTTATCATCGGTGTTAAAAAAGCTCGGGATTTGTAAAGATGTCAAGGAGGGACGGGAACGGGGATGGGAAAGATGGGAGGTTATTGATAAGATCCCGTCCTATATTGTACAGTACCTAGGTGATGCACATAGGGAGGTAGGGAAAGATAGGTACCTATGTATGTTCTTAGTCAACGCCGGGTTAAGGCGCGAGGAGGACGAACAGAGGAGAGTGGTTGCGAGGTATGTATAAGTGCCCTCCTGTCTGGGGGAGGGAGTTAGGGGGGGTTAAGGTACTAGATAAGATAATTAGGTACCTGAGATAAAGTAATTAAGTAGCTGTCATGTTTCAACCGGAGATACAGTACCGCCGACGATTATCCATCAAACTGCTTATATATTACGTCTAATTCATGTTCGGAGGTAATTATATTCTCCCTTCTACTACCATAACACTATCAAAGGAAGGATTTCGGTCCCGAGTTTGCTTGCTACTTATACGTTAATTACCAGAGAAAAGAAGAAGAAGAAGAGAAACAGGAGATAAGGAGATTCTGAAAGCGCGTAATCGCCGACCGACCGACCGACCGGACGAACTAAGAATCCGAACCATCCGTTTCTCTCTTTCAGTAATAAGTTATTTTCTTCTTTGTCGCTTTCGTTCTTGATGATGCTTTTTATATGTACTCCGTATACGATCGATCGGTTCTCTCGTCGTCGTCAGCTTCTACGCTTTTCGCTCTTGGAATAGACGAAGAGACTGTCAGTCAGGCTGTCAGTCAGTCAGAAACTTGATTGAGACCAGGGTTGTGAGTACATATGAATGAATGGCTCTGCTTATGCTGTCCTTTCCTGGCAAACAGATTGAGTGAGATCATAGGTTCTTGTTGCCTACTCAAGGTACCTACATAATGTAAGTCACAGACAGACCTTGTACATGAAGTAAGGAAGAAAAAGAGGAAAAGGGCGGTCAGACGACGCCCAAAAAGACAAGTCGAGACCAAGCCTGGCTTTCCTTTTGATTGGGGTGTGTGGCATGTTCGCATCGGCATTGCATTACAGCGCTTTGCATTGCATTGCATGAGAAGGGGAAAAAAGAGTGTGAGGATTTTTGGAATATGGGATATGCAGTATCGAACCTTTGGGGAAATTGAGCACGGTTTCTTTTTTTCTACACTTGTCTCTGCATTCTATCTATTATCGCCCTTCACCCAAAGGTAAGTTAGGGAATTCCTAGTTGCCTTCTCTTTCTGTTGGACGAATGATCACGATGAGCACGATGATGATGGTTTCCTCGCACATATCACATCTCTTCTCCATTTCGATCAAATGTGTACCTTGGACCGTCGGGCAGCTATGCGTCGTTTCGGGTTTCTCAGGCAGAGGCTTCTTCAACCTGCTTCGCGTTGCTTACTATCGGTGTCTCCTACTTGGACTTACTTACCTAATGAGACGGTGCCTACACCTATAACTACCTACCTACCTATCTTACGACCCCCAAACCCATCGGGGAGATCTTATAGATCCGATAGGTAATATCTTTGAGTCGACAATAGAATTATTCCTTCTGCTCCTTTCCTCTATCGTTACCAGAATAAGCAACCCAAGCCCTTCCTCCCCCCCCCCCCCCCCCCCCCCCCCCCCCCCCCCCCCCCCCCCCCCCCCCCCCCCCCCCCCCCCCCCCCCCCCCCCCCCCCCCCCCCCCCCCCCCCCCCCCCCCCCCCCCCCCCCCCCCCCCCCCCCCCCCCCCCCCCCCCCC